>JBCEWB010087035.1:0-12610 GCA_039654565.1 Peronia peronii
TCCGCATTCACCGCCTGATCGCCACTTATTACATCACGATAAACACCCTTCAACATCCAGAAAGGAAGTTCGTGACAGTAAGCCTACCCAGTTTAAGATCCACTGTCTTTCCAAATAATATACACACCTTTCTTTTCTTGTGAAGACATTCAAGCAAACAAAAAAAAAAAGGAAAAAGGATCACATTAAAACTAGTCAGTCCATATTAAATACTGGAATGCACCCGCTGCAAAAATAAAATGAAATAAAATAAAACAGGTCTCAATGTATGACAACAAACCTGGAGCCAGTAACAACTGTGACTCTGACCACCTGGTCTGTAGTCTGCCCATCCTCCTCTCCTCACACATTCGGCCACCCGAGGACATAACTCCTCTGTTTCATCTTCCCCTGTGAGCAATAGTAAACGGCAATAGAACATAGCAATAGAGCATAGCAATAGAACACAGTAATAGAGCATAGCAATAGAACACAGTAATAGAACACAGCAATAGAACATAGCAATAGAACGCAATAGAACATAGAAATAGAGCAAAGCGATGGAACACAGCAAAAGAACACAGCAATGGAACATAGAAATATAGCACAAGGATTTAATACAATAATAGGGCTTAGCAATAGAAAACACTAAGAGAATTTAGTAATAAAACAAACCATATTACACAGCAATAGAACAAAGCAATAGGACACAGTAATAGAGCATTACAGTGGAACACAGCAATAGGACACAACAAAAGAACATAGTAATAGAACACAGCAAGGGAATACTGCAGTAGGGCACCGCAACAGGACACAGCAATATGCACAGTAATAGAGCACAGTAATAGAAAATAGCAATAGAACACAATAGAGTATGGCAGTGGAACACAAGAATAGAACACAGCAATAGGACACAATAATAAATAATAAAACACAGTAAGAAAGCACAGCAATAGAACATGGGAACAAAACACAGTAGTCGAATACAGTAATAGAGAATAGTAATAAAACACAGCAATCAGTGAATATGTTGTTGTTATCTTTAGTGACCCATTCACGATCAAATCCAATTGTCTATTTCGCTCGATGGCGCAGAATTGACAAGTAAAACTGATGTGAATAGGAAAATGTTACTTGCTTGAACAAGCCAAATGGTTTGACTTGAGAACGATCAGATCCTGCGTGATTTTTTTTTTTTTTTTGTGAAACGAAACCTAACCATTCTCTCCCTATTGCCTGACGATGTACATGACAAACTGTGGGTTTTGGTCTCGATTGAGTGCACCAAGTAGAAATGACAAGTATATTTGAGGTTAAATGGGAGAGGCTATCAGGCCAAACTGACAATTCTGCCTTTTGATGAACTTACATTGATGCTCTTGAAAAAAACGTTACCGGTCTCTCATTTCACTAACTCTGAAAAAGTGAGCGCCCAGACCAAAGTCCAGTGACTTTTTCTACACCAGAAACACTTATAGGACCTATACTGCATTAAACAAGATTTTAAAAAAAATTGTTGTTATCAAGCAAACTTTACCTTTCCAAAGAAATGGAGCATCTTGATCATATAAATTATGAAACCTTTCACTGGTTTCTCTGCGTCCCTGAGCTCACCACGCTTCAGAATGATATAACAAATTTACTCAACCATTCAGCATTGTATATCGTCACTGTCCAACGCACACCGTGGAAATGTGAAACGGGTTGAACATTAACTCAAACTTGAGGGGTGGGGATTTGGGGTCGGAGAATGGGCAGCACCTGGATTTGCCAGTTTCAAATCAAAATATCGACTTTTGTTTGTACAGTATGAAGGAAATATAGACAGCAAAGACAAATGGGAGACAAGCTAATGCTTTGTAGTTGAGGTGCTGAGGTGCCATGAGTCAGCATGTGTGTTTACAAATAACACAACGGCTCTTCATCTTTGCCTCCCCCCCCCCCTCCCTTCCCCAGATCAACGAATCAAAGCCAAGTCAATGAGACAGCGGCCCGGAGAGTAACAACCCTTGCACAGCTATTGGAGTGTGTAGTAAGTGTAACTTATTGAGGTCAGGTGCTTTATTAATACTGCAATGATCTTTGTCCTGTTACAGTGTTTTGTATCTTATGGCCTTCGATCTTGACCCACATGTTGTGAAAGGATTGATGCGTCTTCTGATACCAAGCTTGTCACGGAAGTGACAAAATAGTAGATTTGGCGATGCCAAATTTGCCCTAGTTTTACAAAGAATGTTATTGAGGTTTTTTTCTGATTCAGAATATATATGCCCTTGGAAACTTGCTAGAATGTCTGGCTGCCATGGCAAAGGCCGACATCTTGGATTCTGACCTGTTTTTCAAAATCTGTCTTCTCCGTTAGTACTTTACCAAATTGTTCCAAACTTTGCATGTCATTTCTGACATCTAATATCTAAACAATGACAAGAGGAAATTTGAGTTTCTTTTAGACTGTTGACTTTTTCATTAATTGTATTTTAAATGTCATGTATAAACAATGTATAAAATCGGTGTTTTCAGTCATGATTTTTTTCTGAGAAAGTAAAAAAACATAACACAAAAAAGTCGTTGTCAGTTTCTTTTTTTATTTCGCCAAGGAAAGTATGACAGGCAAACATGATGAAAATATCTTGTTAGGATTCGGAAGACATATTTTAAGACAAAAAACAAAAACAACAAAAAAGTTTCGAGAAAAACTAAAAAAAAAATCTATTGACTAAAAATACATTGAAAAAACTCCAACATGCACAAAACTCTACTCTTCGACAAGCCATGAAATATGACGCCTTCTTACGCTATTGTACCCCTCCCCCCTCCCCCCCTCCCCTTCATGAGCGGCTTGTTCTTGGATATCAATAAGGCTTTGGCGCCTTTACTTGTTTTGATAAGCTAATACACCCTTGTTATAGAGACAGTTCCTTCTTTCACTGCACTAAATCTGAATGAATAAGTTTCCCGAAACAAAATCCAGTGATTTAACATTAGAAATCCTCACAAAAACATGATGCATTCAACAGTCGCTATTATCAATAGGAGCAGAAGCTAAGAATTGACAGTACCATTTTTCACCTCTATTTCACACGGTAATTTTCCTTAATTTTGATGATCTCCCATCTATAAACAAAATCTGAAATGAGTAATATTTTCGTCATAGGAACAATCTGGATCTATAGTTTGATTTAGAAATAATTGATGATTAGAAATAATCCAGGTGCCCCCTCCCTCTTAAACTGAGGACAGGTAAACATCACCTACCTCCGTCACAGTCGATCACGATATCACATTTAACATAGTCTGGTACGCCAGTGGAACAGTTCAACAAACCATCTTCTGTGTAAGGCACGAACTGATTGGAGTCCACATAGCGATATCGCAGATCGAATCTACTAGATCGTCCTAGGCGGGCAGAAGGGAACTTAATGGTCAATCTGGAAATAAATATTTTTTTTTTTCGATTGGCAAGTCACATTCTTTGACCATGAAGGTAGGGAACTTTGAAACTGGCAAATTGCTACAGTTTTCTGGGAGATAAAACTAGGGACTGAAAATCACCCCTGAGAATTATAGAGTGGAGATATGGCACAAATGATGCCAGGATCAATAGTAGAACATGTGCTATATAGCGTCGGAATCGTTATGAAAAGTCAGTTTGGCACCATTTGACAATGATGTCTAGCTAATCAGTAAATGTGAAAAAAAAATGGTTCAGAATGAGGCATGCATAATTAATGTGCTCTGTGCACATCTGCTAAGACATATATCGTTTTAATATAAACATCAATTATAAGCCAGAGTAATGTGCGAGAAATTAGTCCATTTATGATGAGCCCATATTTTCTTCTACACAGAATATTCTTTAACCTACTTCCTACAAAGCTAATTCATTACTATTGAGTGGACAGTTCTACATATAAACCAAACTACTTCTTACTGTCGAGTTGGAGACACAAAAGTTCTGGGTTTTTCATATCCACAAATTTGCAGAGTCTCTGGGAACTCCTTCTTGGACCTAACATGCGTGACAATTATCAGAGGTTCAAAGTCACAAGGAGGAGGAAACCTATCTGAAGATGTCGTTGGTATTGATAGATCCCGAAACCAGACCAGGATTCTCTGATGTTCTGAAGTATGCAGAGAAGGCAGAGAATAACATACTACATATACAGCCCATAAGAATTTAGTATTCTATCATAGTCTTACAAATGACCAGCAAAAATCTGTCGTAGACTTGAAAACTTTTAGCAAAATCATCTGTGCTCTCATGCCATTGTCATAATAATTTGAAAGTTGAAGGTAAGGTGTTCTCCTGTAACATATTAAAGTGTTATTTTGTGTGCCTGCTTTGTGTCTTTTTTTCAGAGACTCAGTATCTAAAATGAGTGCCGTTATTAATCAAATGTGGACGAAATTTCTCCAATGGAACTAAAAGAAAAAAAAATGAATTATCCTATTATGTTTATTCAAAGTAGATTTATTTATGTCTAAAACCAATAATGGCAAAAAAAAAATGTCTTAGGTTATTATCCATGGAAACATGCAAGGATGTTAACTTTTATGCAGTTGAGATGTTTTACATTTGAATGCATATTTCAGAAATAAATGTCAACGTTAACAAAAATGTACGCATGAGAATGGTTTGGTCACTCAAAGAGGACATGAAATCGTGTGTCCTGTTTTAGAAACCTCAGAACAACAATGGCATTTCAGAAATAGCACCTTATGAAGAAAAACATATTTCTTAATTCATCAATTATTTGAATAAGACAATTTTTTCCAAGTACAAGAGATATAAGATAAATATTATAAAGAATATGAAAAATGAATTTATTTGAAACAAATGAAGCAAAGATTATGAACAAAATATCATGATAAGAAAATAATGTAGTGAACTTTTCAGTTTTTTTTTACTCGTCTTTGAAATAACAACAGAAAACAGGGATTTTTCCTTCTTTACAATGCCATATTACCTTGTACTTGGTAAAAGGACGTAATATGATGGACCGTTAAAGTGGCTCATTCAGGAGTATTTTCACAAATAAAATGGAAGGAATACTTTTCATTTTCTTTTCTTTTCTTCGCTCTTTTTTTCTCACTTAGTAATGCTTGTTAGTCACACTCTTGGCTATGAGAGATAATCCGATCTACAAGTAAAATCATTCTTTAAGTCTCGTAGACAAAACAGATTGTTAGGCTCTATGCCTGCCAGAAATATCTGTGATTGAGTAGTCATGTGCCCTAACTAATTTACCTGGCGCTTGTAATTCAATGGAACAGTTGATAATTTCTGGATTATCTTTCAAGTAGTTAAATGTGATTCTTCCCTCAGACTGGGAACTTTGGCTTGATGACGTATTAGGGGGTTGGTGCAGTCTCTGACACACTATCACTGTATCAAGGGTTTGAAGAGCATTGCGCACCTGGGTAAATGTCATTTTATCTTAAGTATGCATTTCATACTTAACTAAGATAATATCCCATTTCTGAGTACATCATTATGTCTGTAATACTTCAAATAAGATGAGATGACTAAGCATATAACTAGGCTGGTGTTATATCAAACAGTATGGCGTACATGACTGTATGTATCAGTATGCATATAACACTCTACACATGCTATGACATATGACTATGCCCATACTATTTCAGATTGGATCAAATATCTACTCATATCAGGATGTGTATAACACTGCTGACAAAATCGCTCATTCAAACATATCACTATGCTCAACATACTGAATTTCAGCTTGTGCACACTTACTGACGCGATCATTACAACAAAAAGTGGAGTTTCTGTAATCGGATTGATCGATTCTTCTTTAAAATATTCGAATGTTTCTTATTCATCCAACCTCTGTAAACCAGTGTTGGAAACGATTATATTTACAACATAGTGGTAATTGATTATGTACACAATTCTACTCACTGCATTCAAACATTTGCCAATTTTACACTTGATCCTTACACTTGTACTCAATTGTAGAAGTAGAACCCTCGGGATCTCAATACGATAACATCTCCTGAAAATCTTTTCGGAAAAAAAGACAGTTAAACTGTACTTACTAGATAGTTCACCCTGTAAGATATGGGATCTCCCCATTCGCCATTGCCACATTTCGCTTCAGAGCCAATGAGGAGCTGTAAGAACGCAAATGGTCCGCTGACTCTGATCTCTGGATTCTTTGCCTTGGTAGAGCACGGGACGTAGTTAAGATTTCCTACGTCTTGCCGAGCGTTCGGATACTATCATAGATACACCGAAAGAATAAAACAGGGCTGATAAAATGAGGGACAGACAAACAGACAGGTTGACATAAAAGCCAAACAGATGAATAGTATAATATAAAAGACAAGATAGGATGGAAGAATAGGAAAAAAAAAGAAACAAAGAAAAAAGGAAGAGAGATAGAGCGTGAAAGAGAGAGAGAGAGAATAGACATAGTCATGCGGATAGATGAGAGAGGAAGGGGGCGAGGGATAAAGATTTGCTTCCCCTCTATGTTTATTTCTCTGGATGTTTTGTAAGTGTTGCTTTTCAGTTTCTTGTCATTATGCCTTTCCATAGGAGAAAAGAAAAATCTTCTTGATAATAAAATAATAGTCAAGTCTGAGATACTCACTGTCACAGTCAGACCTTGTTGAAGGCATACTACGAATGTATCCTGTGTGGAGTGAAAAAAAGGACTATTAATTTAGTCCTGAAAAAACTGGCTAGCTTTTAAGATCTGATCAAAGAGAATTTTGAAACAATATTTGCTAAATGAAAGCGTGACTTATCATAGAAACAGAACAAAGATATTCCTTTAAAAATTCATTGTAGGCATTGATATAAGGACAAATGACGTGGGCTGTCTCTCTCTCTCTCTCTCTCTCTCTCTCACTCTCCAGGAAAAAAAAACCAAAACAATATTCATTACACCTAAAAAGGTGATATTTGAAAAGGGTATGGGCAGTCCCACATAGCCATACTTTGGTAATACCTAAATCTGGCATAATTTGCTACCAATACTGATTCACTCCGAGGATTATAATTATGCTTCCTATTCTTGTAGAGAGTTTGAGATAGTGAAACTATTGAAGCGATGAATTTAACAGATGTAAACAGAATTGCACCGAGAGAAGAAATACTTGGGAGCATAATTTAACAATGATTGAAATATAGAAATTTTGATCTCATTCTCGTTAACTTCAGCTCTAGTTCATGTTCTACATCATACAGTAGAGAATAATTATAACACATTGCCTTCCTGAAATCTTCATTTGTCGTCAACATTGTTAATTTGAACAAAATAGTTACTGCATAGAAGACTTGTTTCGGTATCAGCTACAGAAACTAAGAGGAGAGTAATATTTTTATCTTCCTACTCTTGACTGATCGATTTCTTCACGAAGCAAATCGATGTGCTTACTGGTAGCTCTGCAAGTATACACTACGTACCGTCAGATAAGGTCCAGGGACTTGAACAGAGGAGAAGTTGAGCAGGAGTTCCCTGCCATAGGGAATAAAGAAGTCGATGTAGTTTTGGCAGTCCATGGGGCAGCAACCATTGACAGTCACCAGCAATTCTCCGCCTTCGCTTGCTGTAACAACAATCAATTTCAATTGTGTGAAGCTTGACAACGATATTCTATTACTACATAATGTTCACTTCCTAAATGAATTTTGATATACTACATCAACCCTATATTCTAAGTAAAGTTTGATATCTACATGATCCAGAGAGAATTTAATTCCTATAACACTCGCAGATTCATTGTAACAAACATACCACATACCAGAGAATGTCACGGACAACGACAAAATTATATTGAAATTGTACTCAAGTTTAATCTGGTCTGCAGTCTGGTAGAGCCAAGCCAGACAGAATTACAACTGATGGAATGAGCTTTTCTGTATAACCTATGTGTGTAGATGCATACGTCAAACAATACTGCAAATATTATAAGCAAAACATAAAACCTATTAGACAAAAACCTATCTGGCACTTTTTCATTTCTCCTTTTTTTCGAGAAGAAGAACTTAGAGACAGGGGCTTTCTTAAAGTCAATGTTTCTTGTTAAAAAAAGTAAATAAATATGAGACGCGACACGATGAAATCAGGCACTCGTCAAACTGAGGCGACCGGAGAAATCACGTGGTTTTCAATACTGAATGAGTTTTTCACGCAATTGTTTTTCACAGATTCTTTCTTTATCAATCTAAAAATGCATTTCAGAGTTAAATTAACTGAACAGATTAATGAAAGACCCAAAATTGCAATTAAGTAGCATGGCGTAATAAGAATTAATAAGGATTAACAAACGTTATTGGCCATTTTCTCACTAAATGCAACTGCAGTACAGGTCAACCCCATCATCTTTAATTGCCAGTATCTCGACTTCTACTTAAGGTATGTTTTTTTCCTCTCACACAGAGAATTGGAAATGTATAATCTTCGTAATGATACCAATAACTATATATGCTCAAAATTTGACGAGAGCTGATTTCATCGTGTCGCATTTCACATATTAAAAAAAAATACCTTCTGTTTCACTTATGGGAATATATGTCTGCTCGCAGGCAAAGATTTCTTTCAGGGTTTTGCTAGATTTCAGATGAGACATCTCATCCACTGGTGCTCTCAGAGGGATATCACTCTCTGTCGTAGAAATGATGTCACTCTCTGTTGAAGAAATTATGTCACTTTCTGTTGAAGAAATGATGTCCCTCTCTATTGTAGAAGTTGTGCCACTGTCTCTTTCAGAAACCATCCTTCTCTTAGGTAAAGCTCGATGGCTTATATTCATATTTGTCTGGTTAAGAAATTCAGTGACATTTTTATTTCCCAACGGCCAGTTAGTTAGACCATTGGTTCACACGTTGTCGGTAGATTGTAGTCACAAATATCTTTGTTTTCGCTTTTATAGAAATTACAGCATCTACAACGAAGAAATAAATAACTTGGAAACGGGTATAACGAGAGACAGAGAGGGAAAGAGAAGGAGGTAGGATAGGAGGAAATCCATGCTGGCAGTAAAATACTAACAATAACAAATACAAACGAATAGTGGGAGAAAGAATACCGAAAGAACTCTATAAATTTCAAAAAGTCTCCGACGGACGATCGGATACAAAACCGGGTAGTCCGTGCGCTCTACTGGCTGTAGACTCTAGAGCCTGCCGGGGGCACGAGATTGCAGCATCTTCGTTCTGCGACCTGGGAACACTGGCGAAGCCGAGTAGTCCTACCTGTTCCCCCCGATCAGAGAAGCGGATCCATTAGATACATCGCGTCATCGTTCAAGAGATGGAGACACAGACCAAATCAAGTAGTCTTTCGTTCTTCGAGAGACGTGAGGTGACTGAGAAACGCGAGGTGCTAGAAAGAACCCTATATCCCAATTCGACTTAGGGATTCCCCAATATGTACATAATGTAAATATAATAAATGTTGTCTAGATAAATATTGTTAAATGAATGTCGTGAAATAAGCATACCAGGGAAATAGGAAATAAAGGCCGAAGGGCTCATCCCTCTGTAGATAGAGTAAGGAAAAATAGAGTAGGAGATAGGGACGATAGGGACCTACCAGTGACCAAAACAACATAGCGACACCCTCAGACCCTCGTGGACCTCGTTTAACACGGTCCACGAACAATAGGATAGGAATAGCAGCAGAAGTCAAAACAATATAGCAAATAGAAATAGTAATAGGGGCCATATCGAATTAAAATAGAAACTAAATAAACAACCGTAAGTGGTAGGAAAACTCTCAGGTGGAGCGAGACAGGTGACGGTCATCGGAGGAAGAGTGGGTTCTTTCATTAGATGTTTCGGCCTTTAACTTCCTGACATCTTCTAGAACCCCGGCCACACCGGGGTCATGGCTCCCGATGTCCGTCACCCACTTTTTTTTCCCTCAGGGACTCCTGGTGGGATTTGAACCAGTGCCGTTTGGTTTTCGATCTGGTACTCTAACCGCTTTGCTACGCCTGCCACTGTTTTTATGGCATAACTAATCCATTTAAATCTACCGTCCGGCATCAAGTGGTGTAGGGGTCACATCGTCTGTTTGCACCAGATCCAACAGGAAGAGTTCTCTGCTACTGCTGCTAACTCATGCAGGGCACTTCTAAAATTCCGGACACTTAAATTGAGTTTCTTCAGTAGAGAATATACTGTTGAACCAACGTAGCCCCTTGCTCCCACTTCTCCTGCGAATATGTTTGCCATCATTCCGGCACTACGCAAATCCGTTAGGAGATCGTGGTACGTGGCCACCTTGTACTCGTCCTGCTCCCCTATGTTTGTCTCATGTGAAACAGTTAGCTCGACAAAGATGTACGACTTCGCAACCCTCGAGCTGAGCACTATGTCCAGCCTCATGCCTGACCTCTTAATTAATTCGGTACATTCTTCCCATCCCATCAAATCGGCTGCTATGTTCCAGTCGCCAACTCCCTCCAGTATGCCACGTATTCTAAATGAGACAAACATGCCAAATACATATTTATGAACACAATACAATGACTTAATGTCAAAGGGAAGAAAAAGATTTCAGGTGAAATTTGGTTTTTGTTTAAACAAAATGCAGTTTTAGAATTGTGTTTGCTCTTAAACGTTATGCCTTTTGAGAATATATAGAGTGGCATAAACCAGCTGATATATCCATTCTAAGGTCTTGAAAAGGTTGACCGGCACCTCTAATGTGCAGATCCTGGCCCAGCGGGGGCTCAGTATTTAATTAGATCGACATTTTGGCATTCTAAGTGTAAATGTTACACAAAGGTCCTGACTACGATCCCCGCCACCAAAATCGGGAGCTCCAGTGCCGAAGGTGGACACTGACTGACCATTGGAAATCAGCGAAATTTTTCATCAGAACGTCAGTTTCCACGGCTTAATGAGAGCATGAATTGTCCCGGTTCTGATGTTTCAGAATACAGTAGTGCACTTTCTGGCACATCAAGGGTTAAAACACTTTTGTTTCTGACCAACGGAGACGCGGCGATCATATTTAGCCCTCCCAGAACCCTGAAACTATTCTACGGCAATCCCATTAGTCATCGGAGTAAGGGAGCAAAAGGGGATTTTTTAAAAATATGAGAAGATGCTTAGAGAAAGGGGAAAAACAGTCCAAAACGTCATGGAGAGAATTTTAGAATGTGAAATAATCAGGTTTTAAGTTTTAAAGCTCGATATAAAAGTTCCTTTTGAGTATTTCTCTCAAAATGACGTTTTTTCGCACAAATATGCGATCTACAGTTTTTTTTTTCTATTTCTATACCAATTATCATAAAATCTGGCATGAATACAGAACAAAGCAACATCTTCGTCAGAAAGAATGTTTGATTTATTATTATATTTTTAAGTTTTAGAGAAATTTGAGATTTTGGGGTAAAAGCTTCGAAAAATCTGTGACTTTTTCGATACGGATTTTAAAAAAAAACGTGGAAAATAAACTAAGTATTTTATATAAAAATCTGGTCTGACAAAATTTAGACATTGAACTGAAAGATGTATACATAATATTTCAAATTCATAGTAAAGTTACGCAATATTGGGTAGCAAAATCCAACATGGAGGCCGTTGTTTTGCAACCATAGGTGATTTCAATTTTTTTTTTATTGCCTTCTTCTAATGTGAGCATGCCAAAACCTTTGATAATGATCAAAATCATCTCCTTCCCCCTCCTAATCTACAACGGTTTTCAAAATGACTCTCCGCCCCCCTCCTCCCAAATCCCCCTTAAAACAACACCAATGATACGATTAACCCATTTTCTGCTGAGGTCTTAAATTATGATAAAACTGGCATATTCTGTGATTTTTGGGCACTAGATAACATTTTTCGCCTAGGAAATAAGAAACAGCTGTAGAACATGCAAAAAAAAAAAAAAAAAAAAAAAAAGGAAGTGAACACATAACACAAAGTAACAGTCATCTGCAATGTGTTTTCTTTCGTAATTCGCCATCGTTCTTCAACAATTAAAAACAACGAAACTCAGTGATTCAATAATGGCAGAACTCAATGTGAAGGCATTATAAAACAAATATACTTTAGCCTGTACACCACAGGGATTAATAACCAAAGTTCACTTCAAACATAAAAATAGGGTTAACAGTCAATGTGCAGAGAAGCATCACTCTTCAGGCACATCATTTTTGTCTTCCTGCCACAATAACAGCACCTGCGCTGTGTGGTCCCAGACTGCTGAGAATGCTGGCCAACAAAGCGAATATCAATGGGACGGCAGCAGTTGTGTCCTTTTTTCTTTATCAAGTTGCTCTATGGAACATTCCTCTTGATGGTTTCCTTGCAAAGTAAACATCAATAACTTACTGCTTTCTTATATCCAGGAAGGTACAACAGCAGGTTAGTGTATCCTGGTGATGCCCCGCATAGCACCCAAGCATTTTACATTGTTGCGACGTGAGGCAGAGATGCAAAAGGGGGCCACTATTTCTTGGAACACATCGAAGTTCGGTATGTTCGAAAATTTTGGTCAATAGACGATTTTCACATTCGAGAAATCGTCCACTGCGCATGTCAAGAATTCCAGGGCAAGCCCGTGGGGGAATCCACCTGTGACCCGAAATGAATCGGCGACGGAGGCTCGCGAATTCAGTCGTCTTATTCTTTGAATTTTATGTG
>JBCEWB010087046.1:0-12610 GCA_039654565.1 Peronia peronii
TTTTCGATCTTCGTGTCGTTCCATCCCCCGATGCAGGACCCGCGAGTCGATCCCGGCCCGTTTTCTCCGTGAGCAGACGCCAAACCATAGAGCCACTGCGTCCCCCTTCAGTTCTCTTCCTTCTTTAGCTTTGTTATTTATAACTTGGTATTAAATAAAAATTCTAAACATTTTTTTTCTATCCAGATTCTGGGGGTAGCAGTGTCTTTGAAAGTAATTTATCTTGACTTAGATGAGTCACATAACACAAGATGATCTATAGATCTAGATCTAGATCTAACCCCTGCCAGATAAGTTAATAATTTTGTATACTTAAACTATAGATAAGCAACACAAATCTTGCTATTGCTTTGTTAAACAAAAGCGCACACTCAACACAAACATTCGCCTTCGAGCACACGAACTGGTGGTAGCCAATGTTTCTGATTCTGATAGCTATGCGGGCGATTGCATCGCTTTATCCACTCACACATCTTTCTCATTGTGTTTTGGACTGTGGAAGTCTCTTGAAAGTCACCATGATCTTTTCGCATTGAGTCGCATTTACACGCGCCCCAACAGCATGTTTTGTTAGCCATCCTTCCGATTCAAACCCTCAATGAGTAAGCCGTGGCCTGACTGTTTATTAAGCGCACTGTGGTCGGCTGCCCACTTTCTAAAAACAGACGCCGGGGGTTTCGCAGAGTGCGCTAATCGAGACAAGTCTATTGTGACCTACTTTGGCACCTGGCAGTTGGATTGTTTAGTTAGTAAGCCTGAGCTCCTTTAGATCATTTCAGCTCAGGGATCCCAACATTTTTTAGATCATCGACTATTTCCAGGAAATTCTTGATTCCTCTCCCTCCCCACTTTATTCCCATAGATAATACCGATTAAATAAGTGCACAGATAATTTTCACATTAGTTAACAATAGACAGAATTATATTACCACACTGATAAAAATTCTTATTCTTATTTTCATCATCATTGTCGCCATTATTACCGGTATTATTATTATTACTATTATTATTATTATTGCTGTTGTTGTTATTATTATTATTAGTCGTCAGTAAACAGTGCATACAAAAACAGATCAATATTTAAATGCCATTCCCTAGAACTGCAGCGTTTGAGCGCTTGAACCAGCTGTTTGGCCAGTGGACAGGTATTTTTGCTCATTGAGACCTTTTTCCTGTTGCTGTTCGGTGTAGTCGGACTGTTGCATTTATGTTTCTTCTTTCTTTTATCTGTTTAATTGGGTTTTTGGCTGGTTTGCTGTTGTGCTAATATTAACAGAAATCTTCTGTTCGAGGATGATTTCTGTTTTCCCTACCTCTGACCTTTCTCTCTTCCTCCTTTATGTTTTGGTTCAGAGAAATATATATGATGTTTGCAATGTATATCTCTCATTCTGTATAGGCCTATCTTATACATGTACATGTATTTCTTAAATCTGTCAATCCCAGTTTTTCCTTGCGAAAGAACTCATAAACCTCATGCATTATTTCCCGAAACAATTCGCTGTATTCTTGCTCCACTTTTATAATAAGCTTATGCATATTCTTATTTCACTTTTATAATATTTTGCACGTGCTATCAATTCAGATTATATAACCTTGCATTGAACTAAATGTAGGCTAGTAAGATCATTCTCTCATCACAAATAACCTAATCTTGCTCTGCATTATGTCAAATATATCATAGCCGTACCTATCTGTTAATAATATAACCCACAAGCTCTCACTCGCAAACTCTGCTCATCTCAACAACTGACTGTGCATTACTAGCTCTGTTATTATGTTTTTTTTAATAGCCCTGAGTGAATCATGTACTATTACAACCACTAATGTATTTACCACTCCATAATGTGCATGATGAATTTACCATACAGCTTCATGTGTCACATAAATACAGTTAGGTCTGCATAAGATGACATTACGCATTAATCCTCGTTCACACCAAAGACTGTGCGTGTTAGGGCGACTGATGATTGGGAGATTTGAATCTTTCTTTCTCCCATGCTGACATTTAATTCACACGTAGTTTTCGTGTCCCTTCAATATCGAATGTTGATGCCAATTAATTTGTCACCCGTTCCATTCAAACGTATGAAATACTATAAAATAAATACATGTGTCCTCGTGGGACAAAATCTGCGGTACCAAATGGCGAAACTCACCAAATAAATTACATCTGTCAGCGCAGATAGAATGTTCCCAGTATTTTTCTGTTTTTCTCTTGCCTTCTTTATTTTTTTAGCCACAATAAAATAAGTATCGATACTTTAGCCTTGACGTCCATGTCGACTAAAACTATAAATTATCGCCAAACTCTAGATCTAACAAAAATGAAGTTTTAAATGTTTTCAATCAACTCACCTTGAACTGATGAGCAGTGTAAAAGCTTGTCTTGCAGACAAGAGTAGCTATATCTACACAGATCTACGATACTGAGAGGGGGAGGAGGGGGAGGGGAGTTTGATATCACCGCTTTAGTTGCATTCGCAGATATTTAGTATGGATCCTCATCGTTGGTTAGATGTTTGTTTGTTTGTTTATTTTTAACGTAACCTGCTTTTGATGTCGGATCAAGCTCGTGGATTTGTGGAGAAGATTACTCTTCAGACATCGTTGATAGGTGATGCTTTGCCATTCAAAATGGCGGACAAAATACTTCAGAGTTCCTGAGATCACACTTTCAAGACCGGGAAGTAAACGTTTCGTTTTATTACGTCTTTCAACCTCCTCCGGGGTGGTTATCTCGACGGTTGCACACACGCTATGGATGCATTCTTCCCCTGCTTTTTTTTTTTTTTCCTCTTAGCTCCTATCAAAATAAAACTTTGGTTATGATGTCATGTTGGCATATGACAGTCAAACGAATGCAGTATGAACGTACAGTCGATTCTAATCGAGAGTTAACTTCCGTGCATGAGGCGGACGCACAAACACAAGTCTCTGGTGTGAACGGGTGCGTTCTCTGCTATGAGAATATGGCATGTACCTTTTGCTTGAGCAAAGTTCAGTCTCACCAACGTTAGCAGCCACTGTCCTTTTTTTCCTCCATTGTCATTATAATATTCCTGCATGTATTCTTGTTGTATGTTTTAAACTTTTATTTGGGAAAAGATCTGTTTATATGTAGTTATGCCTATTTATTATATCGTTCGTGTCTGGTGATCCTTCCTTCTATCGCAGTCACAGTACTTAAAGTTTCCAATTTATCCGGTGTGATCTCCATCTCCACTCACCTATGTTTAATATCAAAACCGTTTACCTTTAAACTTATTCCCACCTACCTCCCTCGGTCACCCACCTTCTCGCCCTCCTTATTTCTTGTCTGAGCTCGATACTAATATCATTTTATCTTTTCCGGGGATGAGGTCGAAGAGATGCAGAACTGAAACTTATGAGACGTCTCAGCCACAGTCGCCTGGTTAGAAAATATAAAACTAGACTTATCTCTTTCTGATTCAACACATTTGTAACAGGTTTTCGAGATAAAAATTTGTCATCTCAACTACCATAGCATCCAGAGTTGTATGATAAACGTTTTTTTTTTTTTTTGACATTCATTTTCGGATTATGCCCACGCTGTTAGATCTATATATCATTCACTGTTTATACCAAGCCGTTACTCCCGTGATCAATACCAAGTGAGCATCATGGCGGGCTACCAAACACGATGGATAGTGTGTGATATGCAGCAATAGCACAAATCATATTTTGATGTACATTCATGAATAGCGCTGTTCTTCTCACCCGTCATATTCATCTTCTTATATTTAACAATTTACTATATATGGAGGCTGCACACCACTCCATGTACTATGATCCCTTCCTCCTCAAGCATAATTTCACTCAGAAACCATCTCCGCGACGCAAGCAAAATCGCTTTTTTTTTTCTTCGCCTATTATTATTTCGTTCCCTCTGGCTTTTTTTTTTTTTTTTAAATTTTGAAGCAAGACACCATCTATATGTAGATTTAGATCCAAAGCATAGGAGTGCCTGGAATTTGGGTCAATGCTAACAGGTGACGGCACAATGTTGTTGATTATCTCAAGCTGCACACTGCTTTCTCAGAATTTTTGTTTTCAAATATACTATGTAAAGAATGAACAGAATACTTCTTAGAACTGCTCTTTTATCCAAACACATTACGAACAGAATGTAAGGATATCTTGTTAAGTACTTGTTTGCAGCATATCCATTCCACTGGAGGAGAGAATGAGGAATTTGTTATGTAAAAGAATGACCTAAATAAAAATGATTCAAAAAGACGAACTGATCAAGGAACCAAGGAACAATTTTTTTAAAAAGTGCGAGTGAACGACGAGATACAGTTACAATGAAAGGACGAAACCAGTTGGCCAGAATATTAAGCACCATGTGGGAATTTAAAAAGAAACGCTGGGTCAAACACTGGAACCCTCGTTCTCATTTTCGAGTGCAGGAAATTCTCAACGTTATCTTATCAGTACTAAATGCATTCTATCCCCTTGTCCGCTCTTCTCCTCCTCCTAACCCTCCCCCACCCTCCCCACCCCCTTGAATTTTAAATATAGTCTGAGCATGGTATTACCACACACCTAAATTAAATTTAAAGGTTGTGTCATGTAGGATTCCATTGTTTAAATTAATTCACTGTCTTCATGAAAATCAATGAATGGACAAAATTTATCTTTACTTTTTCAATGTCAGTAGATATTCCTAGGATTAAGGCAGTTGTGATGAAACGTTTATGGTTCTGAAAAATAGAATTTTAAGATAAGAATGCGATTTAAGCCGGTCCGCTTTATAACCATGAAAAATTATTCCAACTTATGTGAATTATTGTACAGAGTATAAAGACTCGCCATTTTCGGGTTAAGTTGACCCTCCACAGCCCCAGAAAAACTAAGCGATACAGCACGTTTAAAGGACAACTTTCCAAAATGACTTCATGGCTGACAGAAAAGTGAATTTTTTAAGGCATGCTGAGATAAGAACTCCTCAGCCCTCATTGTCTGAACGGACAAGTGCTCTACACGATTTCATCCGGGCCCGTAAAACACTGTAAACTATTCTTTGATAGTGTATCGTAGTTACCTGGAATAGTGGGCTCCGAAGCGCGGAAATCAAATTGTCCTATTCAGCACGTCAGAGCACTAGAAGATTTTCTCAATAAATACAGGTCTGTGATGATCATGAATTTCCCTGCTCTTTCACTCAGGAATAGTAAAATCCTTAATACGAGATGGTGGCATTATAAATTCTTTGCACAACTATTAATCCAAATACATGTTTATGCCAGGCATACAAATATTTTTTCTTCTTTTTACATTTCCAGTGGTTTTGTTACTTGCAATTTAAAGAACTGCACACTATGCTTCCAGCTGGAACAAGCAATTATGATGTCCAGAAGCCCTGGCTTAAAACGGATAGTTATAGATTTAACAACATTTTTTTTTTCATACTTTTCATACGAGAATAACATTTGGTCAAAAAATTATGTATCATTAAACTAATTACGCTTAAAATTAAGCTCATTTTTTCTTTCAAATTAATACAGAAGATGCTAAGGAAAGTATAGAAGGAGAATAAGCTTTTCAAAAGAAAAAAAGTAAAAAAGAGGAAACCCGATATGCTCTGGCTCTAGAAAGCTCTGAGAGAATAAAAAAAGAACCTAGATAAATAAGTGCTCACAGATGAAGGGAGATACGACATGATACCAGGATGTTGGCAGAATGCCAGAATAGCCAAATACATCTTCTTTTGAGAAATGGGGCGATATAGGCAGAAAATATCATGTTATCATCATATACGTATTATAAGAGTATATATCCATAACAGCTCATGCACTTACAAACACAAGCTAATGACTTAATTATTACACCGAAGAATGATAACATAAACTAAATAAAGTCATGATTCACCATGTGAGTTTGTAATTTCGAGCTTTTAACATGAGGAAGTTAATAATTTGTTACCATCGCTTAACCATTGTGGATGTTTCCGAAAAAGAAAAAAAACAAAGAAAGCAGAAAGTATTAGTTACACCCATATGTCGTTGGATTAGACAAATTCCACCGGCATGAGAGATTCCTACTTGTCGACGATGACGAAGGCAAGAAGATGTCATATGATAAGACAGGAACTATTGGCTGGATGTTTAGCCTATGCCTGGTTCGCATATTGCGAATGCTGCGAGTGTGTCATTATTATGATAGACTGGGATTTCGGTGTATTACTGCAGGAGTTATGGAATGAACAGGAAAAGCATGGACATGAAACGTTTCTTAATAGTTACGGTTTCAAATATGTGAATATGCCATTCTTTCAACCTTTTGTGAGGAAATGAACAAAACAATATATTAATAAAAGTTATACAAATAACACATAACTAATTATTATTAACCATGACGGTTCAGATTACTATTATTCTTGTTATTATTTTTATATCTGTCTTATTTCTATTATTATGTTATGGGCTGTTACTTTTGTTAACCTTGTTTCTGAAATATTACATCTTTCATCATTACCACCAGATCTAATATTACTGACGCTCTCTCCAGTTGACTACAATAAGTTTGATTTATGAAAAAAAATTCTTTGCGAAATATGAAACAGGGAAGCATTTTTATCTCATTTTCGAATTCAAATACATGAAACTGTGTTGTCATTTCGAGTTGAGTTGTGAAACGATGTGTATCCAGTAGTTAATTTGGCAGTCTGGATAAATCTGTTCAATTGTGATCAGAAGGTATGTGCTATTTGGTGGGCAGTATTGATGTTTATTTTATATCAAATGTACAATCACGTAGATACTGATCTATTTTATTTATCTATGCACCGGACTACATGATTTCTTGTCACGGCACAAAAAATACCTGCATTTACCGCAATTTTCTCTGAATTTTTTTTTTTAATTGATTGGCAAATTTAATTTAAAAAAAAGAAAACAATAAATATTGTGGCCACCTTATGAATGTATACAAACAAAACTGAATTAAACTCGCATATAAATGAGTCATATCTATCAACATATAGCATTTTTTTTTTTAGCGTCGTCATCATCATTTTAAAAAAAATATATTCAAAATTCTGCATCTGTAATACATAACATTACATGAATCTAATTCATTTCACATTACACATTTAGAATAAATATGATATTTAGCCAGAGAAATTTTGTTTTGAAAACACTAGCAATAATAGGATGCTCAGTTATTATTATTATTATTTATTTTTGGTCAAAAAGTCTACAATAGGATAGCCTTTCCTGTGCCAGTGACTAGACAGTCGGCCAGGGGAGACCTTGAGCTCAGGAAGATCTCCAAAGGAACAGTTGTAAAATTAGCTCAGGGCCAGCCCAAGAGAAGACAAAGTGTCAGTTCTTTGGCGAGTGACAGTAGCCAACTTAGAGCCAACCACCCTGTGCCCCGCAGGTTAGTAAATTACTGTTGTGATTTTCTGTCTGTTCGTCTACTCATCCACAATGTTTGACGATGTCTTACTTCTATCCATTTGCTTACCTGCCTCCCTCCTACTTGTTTGCTTATCTACCAACTATATACGTACTTACCTACGTACCTACCTACCTACTTACCTACCTACCTACCTACCTACATACTTACCTACCTACCTAGTCCTACCTGCCTGCCTGCCAGCCTACCTACCTATCTACTAAGTATCTACATAGTACTTACTTACCTATCTACCTGCCTATCCACCAGTCTCACATGCATGACCATCTTCTTTTCCGCCTGCCTGACTGCCAACCTACCTAGTGTACTACCTGTTTATCCAACGATCAATTTACCAACGTATCTCGCCACCTAGTGAACAGCCTGTTTGTCTACCTACCTATTTTTCTATACTTCTCATTATTACAATCACAACTAAAGAAAATATATTTTACACAGTGTTCCTTTTATCAGTCTTTTGGATCAGCAACCAAAGATGCACAAAAATATCTAGATCTATTACTCAAATTTCTGTGTTGTTTTGTTATTAAAAATGCCATACCTATTTTCCTGCCTCCAGCCGCAAAAGAAAGAACCGCTGGAAAGACATGGCCAGAGAGGTCCTGTTGCAGCTGAAGTCCAGTCACATGCGCCTGCCAGAGGAACTCCCAAGGTCAGAGTTAAGGCTCTATGTGTCATCCACTCCAGGTAATGTATTGATACCCGATTCTTACTGCAGATATTTCTTCTACATCTTTGTTTTCTTCCTTCTCTTCTTCTTCTTTTCCCATATAGTTATTAACATGCTAGATAATCCTTAAGCCGTATTTCCACCAATAATGTGATCTTTTTCTTTTTTTGATTCTCTTTCTTTCTTTGGTTGCCTTCTTTCTTTCAACTTCTCCTCTCCTTCTGTCTCTCTTTTCCCTTTCCAATCACCACCTACCCAATACCATTGATTTTAACCACTGGGTGTTTTCTTAATCTCGTTCTCTTGCAGATGTCAAATAGATGCTCTAAAATCCTGAGCAACATTTGAAGCAAAATGATAATAATGTTCTAAGACAGAGTTGAATTTCCACATCATCACCCTGAGATCATATATGATGACTAAAAATTGGACGGTTTTAAATCTAAGTATTCTAAACTTATTTACCCATATAAAACACCAACACATTCCTTGTCTTTTGGAGCCATTCCTAACTATGAATCAAATATGCCTATCTCATTTTAGACTGCAGAGTGTTAAATGATGCGTCATGAAAAGGGTGAAGGTAGATTAACCGTCTAGTCATTAACTGTCTGGGAAAGAGAAATATGATACAACTATTCAAACACTTTATGGTCTGTATCCCATCAGTATCGCTGTTCATGCCCTGAAAGCGTACAACATTACCTTGTCTGTTTTTTGTGAACATCTCATACGCAGTTTCATTTCTAAGAAGGCCAAAACATATTGTTCATAAAGACATAGCTATGCAATTTTTATATCTTTTTGTGTTGCTCAAAATCTTCTTTTCATGACATGTTCACGTCATTGTATTGTTGCTTAGTCAAAGGTTCACAAATTATATCCATGTAAACAAACAGACTTTCAACAGCATTCAAAAGCAACCCGTTTTCTTTCTATCTTTTCCGTGTGTGTTTGAATACCCTTTGGATTTGTTCCCCAGTTCAGTAACTTAGTTAACCCCATACTGACTGTTTTCCAGACGTACACTTTATGAAAATAAGCATACATCTGTAAAATTATATCTTTACCTGGATAAATTTCATCCTTCCAGATTTGCAAGAAGAAAGAGAGTTTCTAGAAGAGGTGGCTTATCCCAAACTCAGGGAATTGTGTGAAAAACTGGGACTGAACTGTCACGTAGTTGATATGCGCAATGGTGCCGGTGTCTTGCCCAATGACGTGGAGACTTTTGATCTCATTGAGAAAGAACTCAGCAGTTGTCGCCATCTGTCCATTGGGCCTTATTTTGTTGTAAGTCAATGAACAAGATTTAGCCAAAATAAAAAAGTAGTTCTCATTTTGTTTGTTCATTGGGCCTTTTTAAATTTGGTTATAAATAGATAAACGCCATGTGGTTAAGATATAGGCATTCTCATTTCAATAGTCCCTTGGGCCTTATTTCAATTTAGATGTGAGTAAATGAACACGATTTAGTTAAGATACTGAGATTCTAATTTCATTTATCCAGCGAGCTTCACTTTGTCACAATTAAATGAATGAGATCTACTTTTCGATGTAAAATGTAGCCATTCTCATTTCTTTCTTTGCTAAACTGCCTTGTTCGAACTGTTGTATCTCTACTCCGACATATTTGATAAAAGATTACATGCAGTTTGTTTGCATGAGAATATTTCTTTTATAGGTTGCCCCAATTATCATTATGAAAAGATATAAATGTAATTAATTCTTTTGACTATGAAATCATAAAGGACGCAATTTCTTCATTTAAGAGGACAGGCACAGAAATTCAGTCAATGATTAATCTGCAAAATCAGCTGGCTGGTGACTAATCACCACTAACCAGAATCTCATGCATATATAGTGTGAATGGTGCATTCTCCGTGATTTCCTTGCAGAGTTTGATAGGTCATAAGCTGGATGACCAGAACTTGCCAGGCTTTCTCCACAAGGCAGTGTATGAAGAAATAAGAGAGACATTGATTAAAGAAAATATTATTGGCGTGGAGGCTTTTGATGACGTGTATAGGCTGGATTCCAACCGCGTGCCACCAGTCTACATCAAACAAGTGAGTCTATTCATTTAACATTGCAACCGAATTGGTGTCTCTATATGAGTTATGAGTGAAATCTAACCTGGTTCTTAACCCTATTTTCTTGCTGGGGATACTTTAACTCCTTCGGTTTGAGAATTTTTTATAGGCTACAGTAGTAGGATGTAGAATCCTGTAGAGCTTTTTAAAGCTACATTTCAGATTTCATATGATTTTTCTTTGTATTCTTTCATTTTCTAACAAGTATATTCTTTATCTAGTACACCGTAATTTATGTCAATGTGATCTGAAGAGAGTTGAAGGTGAAATGTTTTAGAGATTTTAATTTATTTATGAATACGCTTATTGTTTTGCGTATCCTCTATAGACATTTTTAAAAGGCTTTGACGCAATCAGATTTCGCATCCATAAAAACTGTTGACATGATAAGACATGTTACAAAGCAATCGTTGTAGGCTTGCCCTGTAAACGGCGTTTGGTTAATAACAACGAAAGCATATTGCGGCTGACGAATTTAACATTATCTGAAGTCATCCGAAATGGGCATGGGGAATTATAAAATAAGATGATATTTCTCCTCTGAATCATATAAATAACCTCAATGTCTCTGGTGTTTCTCTCAGAGTGCATGTATAGTTACAATTCCAACGTTGATTACAATGTTCCTGATTTTACAGTGATATTATACACAATAATCCTAGAATAGATTGAATTTTGACGTCGGTTTCCCTTATTCTTTTTTATTTTAGAATGTTAAGCATGTCATGGCCCTACATTGTGGATATATTTTCGTCGATACTTTCCTAAAGTTTGGTCATTACTTATCGGAATATTGTGATTGTTATCATACGGTCATTAGGCCTATTTTTTCTTCTTCGATTTGATTCTCCTGTCTTTGCATTGTCTGGTATCAGCTGCTTTCCCCTTTGCACCATGAGCTGTAAGGACATCGAATGTAATTGTTACAGATGCCAATGAATCACCAAAAGTTCTCTTCTTACTCTTATGCATCTGAGCCTCACTATATCTTCTAGAGCTCAAGTACATGTTTTATCTCTTTCAGTCCCGTTGTAAATATTTCACTCCACTGATAAATGTTTCTCTCTATTTTCTGTTGTCTTTCCATGTGAAAACCGGTAATTCCTATCAGAGATGAAAACCAGATGTCTATAGGTCTAATGTTTCTGAAACGGTATATTCTCTCGAAATAAGAATTTGCAATAACCAGATTCAAAAAGTGGAAATGACTTCTAAACAAGAGAGGTTCTTGTTCACGAAGTACATGCTGGCTCACTGCACGATCTCTTAGTTGATATCAGCTACGCTTCAGAGCACGTCAGTCGTGATCTTGACACTGTGTATCTCCAGCAGCTACTGGCAGCCATAAGTCAGACTATCGTACACAATCCTTTGTCTCTGGCCGCGATCTTTGCCAGCCAGAATGTCAGCAATTTACACAATATGAAAAATAATATCCGAATTTTTGTCAATGAGTTAACAACTGAATGCAATCCACCACTCACAGAAATTGCATGTATACAAACACGTGACTCATGACATTGTATTATTGTACTTTTTCATGACCCACTTCCTGATTCGTGATTTGCTGCGTAGCGCCATTTCATATCAGCACGAAAAAAAATGGCGTGGTTTGTCTTAGTATTCTTTCCTAAGATTAAAGAAAAGTCAAGCTGGTACAATTTAGGTGTGACGTATGACAGACTTCAGGGTAAGTTGAGCCATGTTTTATGAAACCGCTACTGAGATTTGGTAAGCAACTTGAACGCCCTTCTTGCACTGGAGATCTAATTAAGAAAGGCCAATGAGACTTAAATTACTACAACTTCTGTGTCATAACCTTCCCCAGGTAGTTTTTTTTTTTCTATGATTCCCGTCGTTATTCGGATGACTCTTTATCCTGTAGATTAATTCAGCTCCTTCGCTCTTTCTTATCCAATCAGCGAATCCAATCAATGGATGAATACCAGAGTCCAGAGGAAATCGAGCGAATTCTTCACACGGCTCTATCACAGGCTGTATCTGTCATTGCCAAGATCAAGGAGCACAATGACCAGCCCAGAGATGTCGACTTCTACAATTGGTCAGGTGAGATTGAGGGACAGGGAACGGCGGAGTTATCTACTTATCACTTGGAAAAATATTATCTACTTACCACTTGGAAAAATAAAATATAGACAGGGAAACTGTAGATGAAAAGTTGTAATGCGGGTTTATAGAGAAACCTAGCCCGTTTGACAAGTAAATCAGAGATAGATAATCAGACATGCCTGGAAACAAATATTAATTCATACATACAAACATACAGATTGATTAATAGATTGAAGGAAAATGGATGAATAGACGGATGGATGGATGGATGGATGGATGGATGGATGGATGGATGGATGAATGAATGAATGGATGGATGGATGGATGGATG
>JBCEWB010087068.1:778-12610 GCA_039654565.1 Peronia peronii
CCAAACTGAGAACAGACGCTCTCATGTGCGAGCCAATACAAAATTGTTTCGCCCTTACTATGTGGGGCAACTTTTTTATTTGCCTATGCTTCCTCATTGCAATATTAGACCCAGACAGACACTCCGTTTTTTTTTCATTGTTTTCTGTATGATGTTTCAAGCGGTTGTAATAAATTTTAGTGATGTAGTTAACCAAAAGTCCTTTTATCATCACGAGCAAATATTTTATAGAGCAAACGTTTTTCACAGATGGTCCCAAATTCTATATGCGTCTGACGGCATCTAAGGTGATTGAAATGTCCATGACATAGGGATGCATATTGCCATTTGTGCCCTTTTACGGGAAACGGAACGTGTATATTTATGATTCGACTGCAATATTCTATTAGAGGGATGATCGTATATTTCTCACTACTCTTGTCTTACATATAGGAGATAACTTCATTCAACATGGAACTTAATATTTGAATTTTTAAAAAAATATCCGATGTGAGTGTAGATCTGTGCCTTGTATCAAGAGATCGCAAACTTCGTATTGCGGGATTACATGGAAATAGCCATGTTCCTCTGCTCTTTAGAATTCGTGATGCCTATAGTATTGAAAATATAACTGGTCGTTTTCAGTTTTTTTAATTTGCTAGCAATGCGATGATAACGAAGATGTGTTGCCTGCTGTTAAGAAGATGATCTTTGTCACGAACTCTTGGATGTGAATGGATGTTAGTTGTGACGTTGTAAGTGGTGATCAGGCGGTGAATGCGGACGAGACGCACATAGTAATGGAGAAATAAGAACAGGAATCCTCGACGTCGAAATGATGCAGAATTTATTGCAGGTGCTTGGTAACAATACAAACTTTAGGGCAGGTATCTAACTCCGATGCACACGGCTCTCACTGCATTCTGCTTCTTTCTTTCCTCTCTCACTTTCTCTGGCTGAGCCCTTATATAGACATCAGCCCGGCTTGAACTCTCCCGAAGCTACAACTTCTCACAGTCTCGAAGTATCCTGAATATAGTACAAGCTCTCAGTGCCGCCATTGTCACACATAAAACGGTGACGTAGTGCGCTCACACGTGACGTAATACTCAGACGAGATCTGACCAGAACCATCCCGTACAAAATGCTTAGAGAGTATCTCAGACACGTTCGGTGACCCCGTATCTCCAGGGGCCATCAGCATACGTACGCTCACAACACACACCTGCATGGGCCTAGTGTATATAATAACGACCCGCTAAACATCGCTCACAGCACACACTCGCGTATCCCCAATATGTATAATCATGATTCGTTACAATCTCGTTCTAGGATTAAAAGTTTATCGAGGAATTGACGTTATACATTGAGCAGCATGTACTTTATTCTGGAATCGTGTGAGGCCTTTGCTTTTGTGATTGGTTGGCACCTCTTTGTCTGTTGTGAGGCATCAGAGATATTAGATGATTTATGACTTTGTCTTTATCTTTCTGGGGAATACCTCTTGGTTTCATTTGACGTTTTAGTTGAAAATAAATTATAAATCAAAGAATTCTGCACTGCATAATTTCTTCTTTGCTAAAACGCTTCTCGTAGAAAACTGTTTCTGCTGATCCTCTTCTGAATTCTGCACAGACAATCTGGGCAAGGATTGGGCGGGGCCGAGCTTTGCCTTTTAAATGAAAAACAGTCCCAAGCTGTGTATCTAAATCAGTATCAGGATTTTTACTGCCACATTGAGGACGTCCGTTCCCAGTCCGCAAAGTATTCTTCTTTCACTGATTAGCAGCTTCAGTAACATATTCTTTAAAATAACCAAAGTCTAAAATCTTTCATTCTGTCCTCCTCAGTATTGGCTGAAGTCAGAGGCCGTGAACATGTGCAAATTCTTTAATGGGTCTCTGAGCCAGTGAAACTTTGGAATCATTCAACATATCCATCAATATCGTTTAAAGCGCTCAAATTTTGTTCTGGCTGCTGCAGTTATCCAGCCTGATTTTTTCCTTGTTCTGTACATGTATCTTGTTTTGACTCAAGAAACTCAGAGATTGTTAAGGTGATATCTTCATCCCTCTTCCCGCAGCAGCTTCAAGCCATGTAACAGCCATATCCTGAAATGGTGTGTCTTTGGTAGATTTGTTGGACTCAGCTGGGGCAAACTCTGTTTGAAAACTATTAGTCTGCTTGTAAATAAAAATGTCTCTTATAAATTGGTCTACGCTTGGGATCAAGATAATTTTTGGAAGCCTGTAAAAAAAAAAAAATAAATGGACATTTCTTATTCATGTTTAAAGAGACATCAAGCTCATACATCTGCCTTGCACTTCTGTAATTATTTCTTTGCAAGATATATTCTGGACAATGCTCACATTGGATCCCACATTCACGCTTTTCCTTGTGCAATAAGAACTGATGGCAAATTTGCCATTCTTCCTGCCCAGACTGAGCTAGCGAAATGTTGAGCTCTTGAATGTACCAGAGCTGAATCTCTGTGACACTTCTTTCCTCGTTGTTTCTCAAAACTATTTATGCATGTCTTTTAAGGTCATGTCGGATGGCAGAATATTATGTCTAAATGGGTATCTTCACGTCTGGAATAGGAAATGCTGGCTTGAAATTTCTCCACTTGTTTATTCAAGGCTGTGATTAATTTTATGTTTTTTTATATATGAATTCCACCAGTGCTTAAAAGTGCTTGACTGGTGTTGTTTTCTCTTACAGTCAAAACCTTAAAAGCGATTCAGATCATTTGGTCATTATATAGCTAGTAAATCTAAGCCCATTTGGGGGAAAAAATTATTACACACTGGATGATACGAATTGTCTGCCATTCTCGATATGCACGCCTTTGCCAATTTGTGGTTCTGAAGGTTGTTGACAGCAATAGGTTCTTTGTAGTCTGTTTTTCTCACGCATTGCCTCACAAACATGAACTGAATATCCAATCCTCTCTCTCAAACCAAATGTAATTCATTTCAATGTTCAAACGATCAAACAAGCTCTTTGAGAATTTTTGGTCACACCCTTCCAATACCATGTGTCTTTCTTTCATTTTAAATAATTATGTTTTAAACCAATGTATGACTTTGCCATGTGAAGTTTCTTCACAAGCAATGATAGGACGCCAATTTCAAAGAGTGCTGGATATGGGCAGAATATCACAGATAACCTTATATGTCCGTCTGTATAATGGTTTTACTTTAAGATGTTAACCGAGTCGAGAAAAGGACGCATATCGGAATATGTGATCGTTTGTGACAACCAATGCCAATATGCGTCCTTTTGCCAAATCCACACTATAAATCTGCAACAAAACCCACAATAGGCTTATGGACTCGAAGACTGCTGAATGGATCCATATGAAATTTGGCACACAACATTGTTGCATGTGGATCTGTGTTTCTATGTACATAAACCCGAAAAAAACTTATTATCTTTGACAATATTCTAAAAATGCGATAGTAATTGAATAATAAACTCGTGAGGGTGCTTGATCCGAATTGTACATTCGATAGTATGATGCGTTCAAAATACGGTTTCTTTGAGTGACATTCAGTTTAATCAAGCAAAATATCAACATCGAGGTGCGCACGCTTGCCATGCACTTTAAGTCGCAGGGCTATATTTAAAAAATCTCTCACGAAGGTCGTGGGTTCTCTTCTAGTTTTTCCTAAAGCTATAATCTAAATAAGTCACGGCGCATACTTTTAGGACGCCACAGAATAGTTATTTTTAAAGATACAGCTTCCAGACCCCGATAGAAAAATGCGCAATAGGCTCGAGAACATCCCTGTGTAAAAAAACTCAATTTGACCCAATTACCGATATGCATCTTTTTCCGTTATGACCGCAGTCTTGTCCTAGTACATGATACTATGTCACGTGCGTTTAATTGCATGCAACATTGTGACTTTTCTCTTGCATTTTTTTTAGTACATGGTGTAAGTTAATATCTTATGACTTACGTACCACTATAGTATCCATTTGGTGGATTTGTTTTTTCTGTGCCTCTAATTTTTCCACTGGCCAAATCTGGCATTTATCCCTCTCAGATGGGGCAAAAACGCAAAATCTGATCATCATCCCATCTGTGTGGACCTATTATGTGAATACTACAGAATCTTTGGCTGTATGCACCTGCTTCAGTTCTTCAAGCAAACTCTTTTTTCTTATTACAAAAAACAAACAAACAAACAAACGAACAACAACAACAACACAAATACACACACAAACCATTTTCATCATATAGCAATTTTTTCAGAACTATCTGTTGCTCATTTTTTCAAATATTAATAATAACAATAAAAAGAACAAGCGATTTTTTAAATCCCTTTTCTACAGGGTTTGTTTTATACGTCTTGTACCCTGCAAAAGAGGAGGGGGGATGGGGATGGGAGTGGGAATGAGGGAAGAATTTAGTTCACGGTCAAAATGGCTCGTTGCGCATGCAAAATATTCCTTCACGGTAGAGTTATTAGCCCTCAAATCATAGAGTGCTCCCAATGAGCTTTTGTCAGGTCAGAGGTTGCGATTTCTATTCTAAAATACCGATAGTACAAGTATGCCCAGTAAAAATATAAAAAAGGAAAGAAAGAAAAGGAGGAAATAAAAAAGAAAAGAAAGAAAGAAAGAAATTAAGAAAGAAAGAAAGAAGAAAAGAAAAAAGAAAGAAAGAGAAAGAAAGAGAGACGAAGAGGTAGGTAGATATGCAGGTAGACAGACAGGCAGATAGAAGTGCGTGCGAACATTGCTATAAACAAAGATAGTGTGCATGCAGATAGACAGGCGGTTGAACAGAAAAATACTTTGCAGCTAATATTGGTATCCCTTTTAAATGATAACGAGCAGAAAACACAGAAATGGAGAAAGACAACATAAAGTTGAACTTGTATAACTTTATCATCAGTCATAAATAGGCCTACATTGTACAACATAACAAAACATAGTTTTCAAAATGTACATCTCCTAGAAAGGGGGGGGGGGGGGGGAGAGATCTCAACTTATCCAAAGTCTAATTAATTATTCTAAATCCAGACCTGGCCTCACATGACAGACAAATGAACGCTTACGCTTGAGGAAAAAAAAATGAGTGACAATATTGGCTGTAGCTAGATAATCTAGCTGTTACCTATTCATTCATTATCAACCACTTTTGTAAACATTCGTTATAATGTCTAGTGGCAAGTTCTTTGGACAGAGCTTGCACTTTTTCAGGAGGAAATAGAGGCAGTGGTGGGCATCTTGCTTGTTCGACCCCGTGTACTTCTTCTTTACTTTCGGGCAGAACGATTCCCCATCGGTGAGGAAGACGTGCTCTGGGAAAGTAAGGCAGAGTCATCGACGGTGGAAATGGGACATAGTCCTCGGGCCTCGTGTGAATCTCGAACTTGGCCGGTCGATATAGCAAACGCCACTTTTTTTTGTCTTGGTGCCATTCTGCCATATCTTTAGCCCCTTCATCCTCACTTTTAGATCCCCCGCCTCTTTCCATTTCCTCTTTCACTTTGCGTCCACTCTCTTTACTCAACTGAACTTCAAATTCTGACAGCGCTCTTTTCTCTACGCTCTCAATATACTCCTTCACAGTGGAATAAGTAAATCCCCTCTCTGAGATCTGGTTAGAAGTGTCGTCGGCGATGTCCTTGAATTTGTTCGCATCCTTTCCTATCGCTGACTGCGATCTGTTCTCCACACTCTCAATATACTCGCCCACGTTAGCATAACTTACTTCTCCCTCTAACATCCGGGGGTTCTTATCATAGCCGTTGTCCATGAACCAGACGGCCCGATGCTTGGATGCTGGTGAACCGCGTTCATCTTCTTCCTCTGATATCCCCCTCTGTTTTTCTTGACTAGTAGGAGGTAAACCAGATGTAGGCTGACTCCTCTCTCCGATGCCTGCAATGTAATCGTCCACATTAGCCTCAATTAATTCTTCTTCTGAGATCAGGGTCTCTCTCACACTGGCATTGCCCTGAGATGCAATTGAACTAATCCTGGAGGTGGAAGGCCGTTGTTCATCCGATTTCTCCGATATCCTTCTCAGCATACCATGGCCAATGGCACCTTTTTTCCTAATGGAACTTTTCAAGACATAGGCCTCAGTACTTCTCGTATATTGGGAAGAGTCTTGTTTCATAGCATCAAACTCATCACTGAATGGTACAGGAATGAAAAACGGACCAAATTCGTACGTCAAGGCCACTTCAGAACGCAGTTGTCTGACAGCATTTTGCACCACACCCTCCACGAAGGTGGCAATTTCGTCTGACAAGAAAGATTTTTCCGATCTATGATCGGACAAATGGAGATCCGTACTCCTTTCAGCTGCGGGATTGCTAGACTGGGACTGTATTTCTGAGTCACTGCCAGAGCTACTTTGATTGAAAGCATTGCGATTATAGTTAAAATCCTGTTTGTCCTTAATGTTGGAATATGCACTAACAAGTTTTGCCGTTGTCTTCTCAGGAGCACAGAATTTGTGCACATGGCCAACAGAATGACTATTGTTACGGGCACGAGCCATATGATCCGTGTGCGAGCCATGTGCAGATTCGTCAAACAAATTTTCATATAGCGATCTCTCAGGTACTGACTTTTGTCGTCTGCCAGGAAAATAATTTGGTCGGGAGCAAGAAGGTACTATGTTAGTCAAGTCAAAAACTTGGGTATGCAGGTACGATACAGACCTTTCCAGCACAGATATGGATTTTGGCTGAGGACGTTCGTTGTTCAGCTCCAGTTTATTGGGAAGAGAGCAATGAGAACTCAATGCCATGTTATTCTGCCCGGCGCAGCTGTTGGGTTTTTTAAAGGGACAAATGACGTTGTTCAGAGCCGGGAGGAACCCATGGTGTGAGTGGTGCTGCAGATAACTCGTTGTGCCAGTCTGTGAGCACTTCCATTGCTCGTGATGCAAGGAAGGGCTGCAGATTGAACTGGAAGTGAAATCTCGCCTACGAGGCCTGTTCTGATTCACACGAAATGCGGAACGCGGAGGATTATTTCTGATAATCCACGGGGGTCGGGGCCGAGGATTATTCATTGCCGCACGTTGTCACGTCAGTTTTGGTTTCCGTTGCCTTAGTATGTTGTTAGAAAAGGATCACACAGTCCGGAATCTGCGTAAAATAGTAATACAGAAGGGAGTCAATAAAAAAATAATTTGGAATCGTTTTCGTTATGTAATTATACAACATTTTAAAGATAGTAACAACACCAGAATTCAAAGAATCAGCGGGAGAGGAAAACAGAGAAAGTGAAAGAGAGGACCAGAGAAAGAAAGAAAGAGAGAGAGAGAGAAAGAGGAAGGGGGAACTTCATGCATATTGTCCCTGATCACACTCTGTCCTTCATGCGAAATTTTCTTTCTTTCTTTTGTTCTATTTTTCTTCCTTTCGTTCCATTTCTTTCTTTCTTTTCTTTTTTCTTTTTTTTTCTTTCCTTCTTTCATCTTTCTTGCGCAAACTTGTTTAAAATATTGGTATTGTTGAATACAAATTGCAACCTATGATTGGACTGAGACCCATTGTGGACGCTTTCTGTGAGAGAAACAGCATAATGATTTGCAGGCGTAAGTAGGGCATATGACTGCTATCGGACAATATAACTGATCAGCTGATTTTCAGTGAATAAAATAATTTTTAAATGTTCAAGGCTGCAGATCTAGAGAATTTGTTTGTTTGTTCGTTTGTTTTTGTTTGTTTGTTTGTTTGTTTGTTTTGATCTGGCCTGACGTCAATCACTCTTCTGATCTAGAAGACGATACTTATATAATATAGATTTATACATTGCTTTAAAACAGACATAGGCGTAAAGCCTGTATTTGCTATTATAAGTACTATTATGATACGTCTTACAACTTCTGTTTGCTGCTTGACCTTTCTAAACGCTTCGATAGAGGAGAAAACGGAAACACAAATAATAATGATAAACTGTGCCGTTTCATTCATTACCAGTATGCCTTAAAATCATATACATCAAGTAAATCTACTTTGCACCTCTCAAGAACATTTTGGAGAACTTATTTTATGTAGATTACGTTATATTTCATTGCTTGTGACATCACAGCATTCAATATAATTCTTATTTAATTGTACAGCATTGATACTTTTCCGTTTTAAATTTGTCAATAATGACTTTGTGATATTTTTAACCTGACTAAAATATTTAGTTTAATACTAAACATACAAATATATGATTGTACATACCTGCCATAAGAATCGTATATTGACATTGCAATACTTGACTTTTGCATATAGATCTATACATGAAAAGAAATCATCTTCACTAAACATTGTATATGACAATAAATTGAAAGCCATTCATTGTTCCGTAAATGTTACTGGATTACTGCTGGAGAATTAAATAGACTTTCTTTGTTGTACTGAGTTGAGTTTTTAAAGTTATTTTTTGTTATGCGTGTCCTTATGCAGTTTCTATTGAAGGTAATTGTGATGGACTAAAATCGTATTAGCCTATTTCTTTTTTGGTACTAATTTAACATGTGTCATTACATTAAACAAAATGACAGCTTCAGACATCTTTTCTTATTAGTGTTCGTTTAATTTCAGGCAAGTAACACAGATTATTGTGAGCCTGTGAATGCTGTGCTCTTCAAGAACACGTTACAATTCGTACAGTATAATGTGACCTGTGTTTAATTCTACAAAACAATGTGTAATGTGACTTATAAATAATTCATTACAGAGCAAAATAATTTTAATGTTATTGCAGTTTAGCTCATCTCTTCCTACTATTGGTTTGGTTCCTACCATTCAATGCTTTGACATTGCATTTCTGAGCAGTTAGACAGTAATAATACTAATCACGTTATACAATCAGCTTTCTCGATCTGTCTTCTACCCTCCCGTCTTATTTTACTTGAAAATATTTCACAGTCACATCCTGTAACCCACTTCTCAAACGTTCTCATGGCCCACAGTCCTCTGACATACAATGATTTCAAGCTGCCGACTATTCTTTCGTGTACATACAGTACAAACATGATCATCAAACTTGGCATTTTCATCTTATCTAAGAAGACTATTTTTTATTTTATTATTATACCAAACTTAGCTGCCTGATAGTTAGCTGCCTTAGCTCCCTCCAGCTATTGAGAATACGAGCATATCAGAACATATGTATACACCAGAATCTGTGACAGCTCCATACTACAGTATACTGGTACACGTACATAAATCAGCTTATACCACACATGTGTTTTACAATAGGAAAATAAAATTCACAATAGGATACACAATTTCATTTACCGAGAGGAGAGAAACCAAACTGAGATTGACAAGATGAGATATAACAAAACAAGGTGGGATCAAAATCAAAGATAAGATAAAATTGTATTACATGTAGATCTATACGTACATGCATCTTGTTCAGGAAGGTAGGTCTGGAGAATTATGTTTTGTTTGTTTAGTTTTTTTCATTTTTTTTTTCTTAAAACTGGCCCTACGTCATTCATTATCTTGATCTGGGAAGCGATACGTAAAAATCTATACATTGCATCAAAACAGACATAGGGGTAAAGCTTGTTACTGTTAGAAATACAGATACCATGCTGTGATTTAGACGCATCTTTCAACTTACATCTGTTGCTTGAATTCTAGAGGTTCCAGATCTCTATACTATACCCTAACAGAGAGGAGAAAATAAAAGAGACAATGACAATATAGATGATAGGGTATGTTGTTTCATTCAATGCCGCTCTAAAGTCATCAACAGGCCTACTTTGGAGAAGCTTTTGTCTCAATATCAACAGAGTGTGGTAGGTAAGTGAGACTTTTTCAGTTTTTGCCCAGCAGCCCACAACAGGATATTCACTGGTGCAAATTAGAACATTAGATCGGACTTCCCCACAAGCTGTGTTGTGCATAGGCTACAAGTACTTGGTACAAATTTAGTATAATTTTTACTAATCTTAGTGTGCAAACACAGTGCATCCTTTACCTACCCACGTCAGTCTCAGCTCAGTCTCTGAAGTACCCAGTGACCTCTCCCCTGTCTCCAAAATGCGCTGTGTTTGTGCACTGATTGTGGAGTTATACTTCAATTTGTCTGTGAGACGGTGTGATAAAACTGTTCTGAAAGCGTAAAACATGTTCACTCTGCCACAGACAATGTAGAATAATGTTAACCTTTTGAATTTGAAACGAACGATAGATTAATGAATACTCTGATCAGGGCTGAGAATGAAGCCACTTGGAGACGGAAGCATTGAGTATGCACAATGTTGAGCTATTGCACATATTATAAGATTGCTTTAGCAGAGTTGATTTGCCCAAAAGATGTGCAGAGTAAATTAATGTAGATTATATTAATTGCTTACCCAGAAGCAGGAACGATTGACCTTGAGATCAGGATGTCAGCACGAGTCTTTCTAGTGTCTTGGCCTCGATTTGAGTCTCAGCTTCCACAACAAATATTTGTACATCGAGTTCTGTCCTAATTATGAAACCCATATTTTGAGAATTATTTCGCGTTGATACACAATACTGATTTAAGTGAAGCTTTTTATTTTTTCAATTAAAGTATATTCTACAAAATAAAACATGTAGGTGATGTGAATCTGATTGAGTATACTTTATCCAGATACATGTATACATTTTTCGTAACCTGGTCAATGCATGGACTTTAAAAAGATAAAAACAAGCAAAGCACAGACAGACAAAATGGCAATAACAGGAAGATTAATACTGAACAACAATTTTCATATCAAGATAACTGGTCTATCACTGTGTATTGTATAAATATACATTTTTCAATATTTTTTTTTTAATTCATCAAATCATCACAGTCTATGAAAGAATGATACATTTTGGCATTGAAAGTTCAATGAAAGGCTCCATATGCTGTAATTCTATGCAAGTGATTTGATCAGTTTAATCATAATAAAGTCGACTATGTCAGGTTGATGTCACTGGCGCACGGAAAAAAAAAAAAAAATCAACAAGTGTGTAGATCGGCGATATTACAGGCATTGGGCTGACCCTGAACTAGTCCGATTTGGACTTCGGGGAGCCGGGCATACTTTTCTGCGCAACTCCTTTTTCGGCTGTATCATGTGAATACTAGGTTTTTTTTGGTTTTTTTTTCTCCCACCCTACCATCCACACATTTTTGCCATTAGTGTCAAAGTTCGACAAATGATATGCCTTTCCAAATGTCGATTGATGAAGCGATGGCCAGTTTTTGTGATTAAATTCAAGTTTTAATATATGAGAGAGCTATAAGTTTAAGGCATAGTTTAAAAGTACGTCTATGGTATAAGGTGTTATTTGGTACCAAACTGCACTAGAGTCCAACGCCGGACTCGTGAAGTCAGATTTGTTAATCCATTTGTAAAATACTGAGTTTCATTCCGAGTTGAACCTTAACAACTCCAATAAAAAAAAATGAATAAATAAATAAAATATTAATAAGAAAATAAAATGCCCCCCCCCCCCTTCAACAATAACAACAAAACCAATCTATTTATCATAACTCACGGAATGGAACTGGTAGTTTTCGTTAGCACTGAGAAAGATGTTAACCATAGGTGAACTAAAAATAACTAGCCTAGTTTTAGCAAGTTTAATATTATTTATGCTAAGATAGCCGACTCGGCCTTTTTGTGCGAGGATGCGCTAAGAGTGATACCCCTTTACTTTGAGGTGTTACCAGATGGGGGAGGGGGGGGGGGGGGGAGCGCAGTGGCTCTTGGTTTGGCGTCTGCTCACGGAGAAAACGGGCTGGGGTCGACTCGCGGGTCCTGCATCGGGGGTGGAAGGACACGAAGATCGAAAACCCGCATTTTTTCAATGACTCAGCGGTCCCCTGGCTTCCAGTGGGTAGGGAAGC
>JBCEWB010087079.1:0-28824 GCA_039654565.1 Peronia peronii
GGGGAGAGGGGGGGGGGGAGGGGAGGGGGGGGAGGGAAGAGGGAGGGGTGACGGCTTTATTTCTATGATTATATACACATGTACTTGTAATTATAATATTCATTCCATGAATGGCTGCCTCTTCCTCACATTATTCCAAGATGATATTTGATTGCAAATATGGCCTTGGAACAATTATTCAGGAAAATACTATGCAAATAATTGCAGCTGGTTTGCAGCATTTCATGATTTTCTTGCAACTTTTACACTAACATTGTCACTAACTTATACAATTAACTGTAGAAATTCTCATCTTTGTTAGAGTCATCAAAAGTTTATGCTGATAATGACACAGCAGGAACTACCTTTCAACTTTATTTCAGCCGGTAAGGACTTGGAACATTCTGAATATTTCAATAATATGACATCAGTTACACTGCTACAAGGCCAAGTTTAACTGCTTCTGGTGGGCAAGTGCAATATGTGACATTGTTCTCCGCTCCCATTTTTTTTTAGGAAGGTTTCAGTCAAATACCAGTTCATTTTTGTAGATCTAAATTTTGGCAGGGGTTCAATTATTGAATTATATCTCCTACACTCAATGTCTCTTCTGATGCTGATACCAGTTTGAGGATGCTCTCAGTCTAATTAACCCTCCAGATCCTGTAACTGCCTTTAAAATCAATGATACCATGGCAACATTACTTCCAATCAATACTGGATTTTATCGAACCACAGTGAAATCTATGGAAACTGGACTGCAAAGGGTTAAAAGATGTAATTCTAACAGGGTATCAGAAAACCATAAGACATGTCATTTCTCATGTCTTATAGTGTGAAAACAGGTCCATTGTATGATCCTTCACTTGTTCTCATTCCACATATAGGCTAATGAACTAAGTGCAAACATTGTGATAACAAGTTGATGAACTATCTACTACAAATCTGATTTGATCGAATGTCGTGTTTTCATAGCCATATAACTGAAGACATGTCTCTAGGGAGGAAAGACAAAAGACATGTGTCCTGGTTGATGTGTATATCTGTACAGCTGAATAAACCAATAAAACAGGCATGAATGAAAAAGTAAACATCAGCTAAAAATAAAAGAACTTTATTGACATTTACACAGATTTGTGTACAACAAATTTTTCCATATCTTATGCAGTAAAAATCTCATTTGTTCCAGCCCAACTGAAAACATTTCATTCCTAACATGCAACACTTTTCATCCTCTACATGCACACATCTCCTTTTCTTGCATGTCTTATCACTTCCTATGAGGCATTTTGAGATCGTCACATGATCATGAGATTTTTGCTGACTTGTGTACATGTTCTGCACATGACAGGCAGTTCTTGACGAATGATGAACATTCAGAAATGTTCATACCATGTAAACAAACCCATGTGAGAACAATTTTCCTTAGTCACGTGACTGATCTTGAAATACCACACTGCAAAGCTACTCTATTTCATACTGTATCACCCACTTCTCCATAACTCTCATACTCAGTGTCTAACTCTCCTAACCCTCTGGCTACCAGAACCACTACTGTCTCTTCAGTTTGAGAACCACAGACCTCATAGTCAGTTGTAATGAGCCAAGTGTGTAAGTCATGCAGAGGAAAACCAGCCACATGATGAAACTTCTCAATTGTGAGTGAAACATTACATCATTAAAAATAATAACCATTCTAAGTTAAATCTGGGCTCAGCAACGGTATTCCCTGATTTCATATAAATTTTGAAACTATAAAAGTAAGTACTGAAAACTACTTATGAGAAAATTGTTCAAACACTCCCTTTTACTGAAAAACTAATCATTATCTTGCAGATTCGCCCAAAGTGCTACACACATACCCACATTGCGGCTGGGATATTGGGCTTTGGTTGAACATAGTGTGCAAACAGCCAAATCTAGGAGTTGGAAATGATTTCTCAAACTTTTAGTGGCTATAATCCACTTAGTCAGAGAGATAATCTGTCTTTTATATGTTTTTTGAAATAAAAAAACAACAACAAAAACAAAACCCAACTGCTTATGACAATGGTGATGACAACAGAACAATGTTTGAGGTCTATAAAACTGAAGACAGGATGGGAAATGGATTTTGTTTGCTGACTACCAGTTTCTTGTGTTGATGGGAAATGTAGCCCTTGATCTTGTTCTGGGGAAACAAGAATAGAAAATGAGAATTTCAGTAACTTTATGAGCTGATGAATTTATCTTCTTTGTGAGCAAGCTATACAAAAGTTACAAATACCAAAAGTAACACAATTTAATAACTTTATTCCCACTAACTAAATTTTCATGCTATAGCAATGATGATGTGTCAGTGAGAAGCTGAAAGTTATGGTGGACTGATTTGTTTTTTGCATTGGTACTTTATATTTTCATGTATTGTACCTAATCTATGCATTTTACTCAACATGAAAAAGGAAAGCAAGAAAGACAGTGAGCAAGAAAGAAAGAAATAAAGGAAGGAAGAGAGGAAGAAAAAATGACCACACAAAGAGTTTTACTTCCTATTTCACAAGCTACCTCACTGTTCTCTGTTTTGTAACAGTACATCGTTTCATACATTTTCACAGCAAAAATGCATATGAGATGTGACACGAAATCAGGCTCTCCTCAAATTTTGAGCGTATGGAGTTATTGGTATCACGGTAAAGATTATTCATTTCTCTTTCTATGTGTCCAAAAATTTTTGTTCTTCCCTATGTAGAAGTCAAGATATTGGCATTAAAGACGATGAGGGTGACCTGTTGCTGCAGCTGAATTTAGTGACAAAATGGCCAATCACTTTTGTTACTCCTTATCAATCCTTATAAGGCCATGCCACTAAATTACAATTTTGGGGCTTTTACTCAATCTATTTCAGCAAATTTAATTCTGAAATGCATTTTTAGATTGGTAGAGAAGGGTTCTGTGAAGGAAAAAAAATTGCGTTAAAAATACATTCACCATTGAAAAAACATGTGATTTCTCCGGTCGTCTCAGTATGATGAGCGCCTGATTTCACTGTGTCACTTCTCAATTATGATCAAAGTAATACTGCATTATAATGTGTATCAAGTGATCACTAGTGAAATCCATGTTCTGCCATACATACTGTGATGTTCAATACATGCACTGCCATCTAGTTATATATATCCTCTCTATTGTTTTACACAAAGGCCTAACGTATAAATTAATATAATGTATATTTGTTAATCCTATTTACGTCACATGCACAATTAATAAGTAATGAAGTCTCTTAGAACAGACATCCCTGTTGATGTTTCTTTCACTCAGCCTACATTTTTACACTGATCTTGCAAAAAAGTGAGAAAAAAAAAAATCTCAGAGAACAAAAAAGAGTCATCTGGGATTGTCAAAGATGTCTTTTTTTTTTCCATGACTACAGAGTGTTAATCTTTGCATCACTATGGTGTGTAGATCACAGAGCATTAATTTAGCTTGACAAAAGTGGTCAGCTGGTAGGAATAAACCCTGCCACATAAAGGCCAAATCTCCACCCAGCCTTTGGATATAACTATTTCTTCGATCCTCTGTCCAACACATAAGTAATTCTAGTTTTACTCCATAAGTCTGTATCTATCATCATTATTATTACTACTCATTTTATTTTACAGTATTACCTACAAGTGACTTACAAAGGAACGTTTTCAAATATGACCCAAAGAACTTTGCAGTGTCTCTGTGTTAAGTGATGTCATCTGTATTATTTATGCTGTTGATTGTGACTCCTTGTCTCCAGTGTCACATCTGGCATAACAGCAACTTGCAATATCTTGTTATTTTTTTTCCTCCTTTCCTTTAATGCAAATAATAAAGCTATGTTCATGACCCCACTTTCCATCAAAAAATGCTTATATATATGTAATAACTACTGAAATATGGATCAATATTACAGTTAAAGGCAAAATATAGGGGGGGGGAGGGGAGGGTCTGACAATGAATTCTGGATGTAACATCATTCTATACATGTAGACCTACTAAACTTTAGAAGTTTTGAAATAGAACAGAGAAATAAGTACAGAGAATACAGAATTTATAAAAACAAAGCAGTGCCAGGCTAACATAACCAGAAATAAGAACACATATTTATTGCTACCATAAGTAATAATAATAGCATTCTCATGTCCATTTGAAAGGCTCCTCTCTCTCTATCCCCTGCCAGGCCCAATAAAGAGAAAGACAGAAATAAAACACCAGACCAAGAAAAAAAAAAGACTACAAACCAATATTAATAAGAAGAAAACAAAGAAGCAGGGAAAAGAAGAAAAAAGCAGGGCTGGCAAAGTATTGATGGGATTATTTGAGCTTGGTCCTACTGAACAAACTTTAGACCACAATATTGTCCCCATATATATTTGAAATGTATGACACCCTGCAGTCTGAAGGTGCCCAATAGCCTCCATAAGATCTTGCAGTCCTATAAAATTCTCTACCAACTACAATCTTATTATGCACTATTTGTGCAGATCCTGTACAGGACAGAGTTTAGAAACACGGACAAGGAAATCATAAAGATAAATATTACGTATGCCACCATAATAACAATGATATTCATAATTTCACAAAAGAGCGGCCACAAAGCCAGAGTATGTCTGTAGCCATCCCAAACACATGTTACTAGCAATGACTGCACTACAACAATCAATTACTTCAGGGTGAAAACCCCGGCCACCTGCATGTGACAGCAGGTTATTTATTTGCCCTGTGCCAAGTAGCTCCCAGTTCACCCACAACAAACATGATTAATGATTGCACCATTATCCTGTTTTTTGTTTGCAATATTCGGCCAGGTGGGCGTGAATGGTAGTGGTATTAGCAAATTCCAGCACCACAGATCCAATGGTCTTGGAGCCTCAAAAGAAATAAGTCCTGACTTTAATACAAATGAATTTCATGGAATTGAAATTTTCATGTTCTTGTCTCATTCCAACTCCACAGAAATAGACACTTGAAAGAAGATTATAATTTTGTGGAAATGAAATTTTAATCTTTTCCTTGAGATTTCAATGTGCCCTCCTCTATTTTTGACTAAAGGAAGATAGAAGCTTGAAAGAATATGGTAGTTGTACAGCATCAATAAACAAATGATTATCAATATTGAATCTGAATTTTATTTATAAATAAATCCCAAAACAGATTTACATCTACGAAAGACATGACGGGTTAATGTTGTTGCTTTGTGAATTCAGGTTAAAGGAAAAAATATCAAACAGAAAAACAAAAAAAATAAAGTAGAATCAGGAAAGCCAAACAAATTAGTAAACAAAGTCAGAAAACAGGCTTTGGTGCTGCTATAAATTTTTCGCTCATCCTCAGCTTTTCAACACTTTCCCGCATAAGTATTTCATTTTTCAGCCTGTTGATAGACCATGTAGTGAAAACACAGGGTACGAAACATGTGTCTAGTTTTCCATGAAACAGTTCTATATCTCTGCAGGATTAACAATAGGATTAAAAAAAAACAACTAAAAACAAGTTAGGTCAAAAAATCTGGTTAATTAATTACAATTTTACAGTCTACAGATGTCACATTTTTGTAGTCGCTTGCTGTGTATCACAACTGGTCTGCTACTTTGGTACACGAAAATATTTACTATAGATCTATTTACTTTTCTTCATCTTCTATCATTGTTATTTCACATTCTCTGAAAAGAAGTCCTGCAAAGAATGCCCACGATACAGTTCCAATCTGCTTCTCTTTCTCCCATCATTTCTATTTTAGGTTCTTCTTACTTTCATAACGTTTCTATCGCAGCCATCAAATTTTACCGCAGGAAAGAATGTGAATAAAAGTCTGTGCGAGTAACAACTTCCTTCAGGTCATCATAGAAAATAATCTGACAAACTTTATTCACATAAGACTTTACCAGATCAAAATACACAAAATAGATCCTGAATATAAATGTGCTATATCATACTTACAAAGATAATTTGCAATTTTATTATTTTTGACAGGATGTTAAACATATTTTGCATACAGTAAAGCATACAGTTTAAATTTAAGCAATGGCAAATCATTTCATTCTGTCAATTATTTCTAGTGAATGTAGAGAAAAGGCAGTTATCATTGAACAAATACCGGTACATTTAACGGTGAAGATTTATCATTCCACCAAATAAATCTCAGCAGTTTTGCTCCAACTCTAATTTGTTAATGATAATGATGTAAAAAACTCAGACACATCTAACTTTGGCAACAGCGTGCAATATTTTTTTTTGCTCAAAAGGATCCATTTATTTAAATCTGACACATTTCCCATGAGCTACTGGATAGGCTATTCCTTTATGTCTGTGTCTTTGTAAATAAGGTGTTAGATCTACCATAAAACATCTAACCCCACATACTTCGAAATGTCCCGAGTCTGTCCCTATGGCTTGCAAATATCATACATGGATTCCTATGCTTGCAGTTGTATAGAGGGAAGTATGAATGGCAGATGGGCCACCAGTTAAAAAAAAAAGTGGAATCCAGGAAAAATAAGGATGAACAGCTAACAGCTACCATTACAAAACGTTGTGCTGAGATACAGCAGACACACAAGATCTTCATATCCCAACAAGATCATCATATCCCAACAAGATCATCATATCCCAACAAGATCTGATCATCATATCCCAACAAGATCATCATATCCCACAAGAAAACAACACACCTATAAAGAATACAATGAAACAAAAATAGGCAGAACAGAAACACAATTTGTAACTTTGTAAAGTTTGTAGATAAAAGTTCACTTCGCAAACACAATATATATATCCACCAAGAAACATGTTTTTTCACTTTCAAATGAAATGGGTCACTGAGTACATAATGATGCCAAGGTGTAGCTAATCTCACTTGATTCCAACTCTTCTTTTGTCACCAAGCTTAGCTTAATGCGTATGTGTATTTGTGAACTAAAAATTTTTACACAAACAAGATCTATCTGTAAACTGAACTTAAAATATCTCTAGAGCTCCCCATAAGTTTATCAGCACTAGCTCTGTATTTTTCACATGAACCTATAACCTCCCGACCCTTCCCTCCCTTTCTGCACATGTGAAAACATGATATACGCAATGTAGTCCTGTCCAGTCAAATACAAGATATTTTAAAGGAGAAAAATGTGGACACATCACCATTTCAACTTTTCCCTCTTATTCATATTTTATCAACTCTATAACTAAACATTTCATAGTATTTTCTAATATATTTTTTTGTATTTTCAATGTCACCAATAATATACTTCATAATGATTTTCATTTCCCCTCCCCTGTATAATTTTGCTTGAAATAATTTGGTTTGCTGTATTCTTTCTGGCCTGTATTCTCAACTACAAGTACTATCACTTCTCATTAGTTTCATTGTTGACCCATTTCCAGGTCTCTTTGGACAATGTTGTTTAACCCTAAAAGGTCCAGGAACCCATCTGGTCATATATCCACTTACTTGTATCACCCAAAAGCACTGAAATTCCCTTTTCAGACATTATTCAATAATAACATGGTATTCATACATTCATATCACATCATCTCCAGACATACACTTATATTCCTAGAATGTGATGCGAACACCATCAATATCACCATAGAAACCAAGATGCTCTTGACAGTTTCTATGGACTCTCCCACTGTTAACATGTAAAAACAACAGTAGAGACAGAGAAGAGGTTTTTCTTTTCTTTAACTGTGACAGATTATAGACAATGTGGTAGAAAACAACAGTACATACAGACAGTGGGCTCTTTTTTTCTTTTGATCGTGACAGATCATGGGCAATGCCCTTAGGGCTGCTGTCTGGACAAATATTAGGAAGCCTAGATATTATTCACATAGTGAACAAGTTATCAGATAAACAGGAGACCACAGTTGCAAAAAAAAGTTAGATCAAAGCAGTCACAAATTAAAGTGGTCTAGCAAGAACAAGATGGCAACATGAGAAAGTGGTGCTTCAGTCTGTTTTCTACTGTACTGATTTATTTGGATAATCACATTTAGTCATGCCAGAAATGCCACTCTAAATATTCCCAGTCAAAAACTAACCACCCTGAGCTGAGAACATCATTTTGTAAGGTAAAGGAATGGGAAACTGGAAAACTTAACAAAAGACAGAAAAACGTAAAGACAGACAGACAAGAATTACAAAAATATAAAAGGGAACAGCTTTCAAGGTTATGGACAGACAGAAGGACATATACACTCTAAAACTGTTATTAAGAAAATGCTTAAAACGAAACTTGCGTTCTTACAAAATTATCTTTCGGAACCGCTATTTTGCTATGTAATTTGTTATGCCTAATATGAAATAAAACCATTGGCTGGTATGAAAACTACCCTTATTATGAAAGTCTTTCGCTTTCCTGATCGCACTTTTCATTCACATTAAGATATAACCAAGACCAAACTCAGGTACCAGGTCAATTTCTTCGGACAGAGAAATCGTCTGTGAACGAGTCAAGTACCCACAAGTGTTGTACTGCCCAGCACTGTGACAAATAAGAAAGGTAAAGCCTGAGGTGCAAGCATGTAGAAATCATCCACCTACCCTTTACCACTTCACACCTCACCCCTCCCTCATGGCCCCAGCCGAGTATGACATACCGTGTGATGTGTTACACGCATATGTGTGTGTGACGCTACTATGATTTTGTTGCTATTTATGGCCATAAAACCATGGTTTTAAGGGATGCATTCCCCTATAACCATTCGCATTTGTTTTTTAAATCATACACACTTGCAGGCATTTGATAAGTTCTGCTTGTCTGCGTCTCTTGAGAGGTAGTATTGAGAAGTCAATAGGTTTTCTTTGGTTTCACACTATATCAATCAATGCGGCGCTTGAAATTGACCACTAATCTGATTTAGATCTAGATGGTAGGTCTATTCGTGAATCCATCGAAACTAAACATGTCAAAGCATAAGAGAACAGGTGGCGAAAAGACAGAGATCTAGATCTAGCCAGCTAACCATGGTGAATCCAGATCTAGCTGTTCAGTTCTTGCTGTATTTGTTTGCTAGTACATGTAGTGTTATAATTTGGTCTTTTTTCCTGTATGGAACGAATCATTTACCGCTGGAATTCAAGCTAACATTGATTCATAAAACTGAACATTTAATGACGAAGTCGGGCATCTGCAGAAAGTACATGTTATAGTGAACTCTTTCACGGGAATTCAGTAAAAATGTGATTAAACCATAGACATACTATTAATATGCGTAAAAGTATGTCTATGAATGAAACTGCTTCCAAGGATTATGTTCACCATTACAGAATGGCCGTTTCAGTTACTGCAAATAGTGATAAAAAAAAAAGATTTTTATTCCCCACAAATTTCATTTTAACCACTTTAGAGTGTATCATGAAATAAAAAATAAAGTAAAATTTCTATGAAAACCGAAGTGCTATGTGCTTGAAAAACATGTGCAAAAATTCAGGTCCGTAAGTGTACTCAGAGATTCATAAAGAAAACCAATACAGGAAATATTATACAGTGTGACATATCACAAATTGTGTTTAAGAAACTACAGTTTATAAGATAAAAAAAGAAAAAGGTGAAGTCACTACTTACCTCATATATAAGATTTGCAAGGATGCACTGTGTTTCATCATCATCAATATCTTCTACCTGTGGAGAGGATTTGGAGAAACAGTTTCAGATTCTTCATATCTGACACTACTGCAAGTAAATTTCATTGAAGACATTGAGCTGTAATATCTATATCAATATCTGATTCTTAACAGCTGACATTATTCACAGGTCTGATCAGTTAGTGGGATGATTCACCATTATCTATTGAAATGATGGTGAATCACGATTAGATACTATCTCGAAGCTGATTGCCAGAAGATCAGATCAGGTGAATGTGCTCAGCAGGTTATAAACAAAACTGAATCTTTCTAATAAAATCACTATCTTCTACCTGGATCTATATTTCAGATGGCATGGATAGAAACAGAAAACAAATTTAATATTACTTTGACATATTCCCACAGACACAGAAAACTGTTAAGGAAGATTATATTGTGCAACTGACAACAATGAGCAGGACAAAAATCCAAGCTTCTGTACAGGAGACAAAGTTTAATATCTAGTCTGTAGATCAGCTACTTAGATATCTATAATCTGAGATAATCATGGCAAACAAATTACAGCAACACTGAGTCTCTTACCTTCATCATCCTCAAGGCTACAGTGAAAGAGCTGATGTCTATTAAATGGTTCTTGTGATTGATGAGATATCTAGTATGTCAGGGAAAAGGAAAATGACAGAAAGTAAGTATAGAAATGTGGTACAAAACAAGAAATGTATGACAGTAACTTTTGTTTAGTCAAGAATTAAAAACAACAAGAGTACAAAACATTTTTACTCTTACTAAGAGAACAAATCTCCAACAGCATAAAACGGACCTGATCATAACAAAGTTCATCATCCAATAATGAAGAAAGATCTTGAAAGTTATTGCCATATTCTTTAAGTTTAATACTCTTTCATTTTTTATTTCTTAAATTTTAAGCTGGAGAATCTTTCATTTGCTCCCTCATGATTTACAAGTGCTAGATATATATTTCTTAATATAACTTGGCTCAATATGTTCACTTCATGACTGTGAGAGAGCTGTCTTATTGTCCCTACAAATTATACTGTCAAAGAGAAACTTACACTTTCTTGAAAAGATTCCTATAGGTGATAATTTTCAATTTCTCCAGAATAAGGTATATACCACAGCGGATGAAGAAAGCTTCATGTTTCTGCATTGCAGCATTCAACTGTAAGAGGTTACCAGAGCTGTGACAAAGTAAATAAATGATAAAATAAAAGAAACATATCATGTTTCATCAGCCTGATGACAGCTGCACATGAACGATTATAAAAGCTTTATGTTTCTCTGTAAAAATACAGATTGAAAATATAAGCTAAGTGAACAAGAGACCCAAAAAAAGAAAATATTACAAGAAATTTGCAAATCTCAGTAAAACTGTGACTGTTTATCAAATTATATGTTTGACTGAATCCTTATTACATGGAGATGTATATGCAAAAAGAATGTCATTGAGTGGTGCTGCTTCTCACTTCTTTTTGAAACTGTCAAAAGCAAAATTTTATTCAACCCAAGTTAAACTGAGAACATCAAGGCCATGCCTCATAACAATTCTCTAAAGAAGTAGTGTATTTGCTTGTGCGAAATAAAATACAATAGAGAAAGCTTGAATTACAACAAAGCTTTTGCTTACATTTACAGTTGTGCCATTGTCAACTGACATGATTATAAGCTTGTACTGTACATACATCACAGCTTCAATTTCTTTGCCTTTGCACTCCTGCAATCCTGACTCAGTTCTCAGTGTAGCTACTTTCATCCCTAACTTATAATATTTGGAGAAAAAAACAAACACAACAACCCATAAGTCCTTGTCACTGAAATCCTTGTCTGAACTGGTCATACTCAACATAATCCCTCTTAGCTGAGGGATAACAATAAACATGACACTTTGAAGTATGAGCCCACACCACAAAATACGACTTACCTCACAGCCTGGGAGACATCTGAGAACTGCTGGAGATCATATTTCTGAAGTAACTCTGTCTTTGGCATGTGGCCCTGTGAAATGAAACAATAAAAAAAAACAACAAAAAAAAAAAAGCTGAGGACTTTCTGAAACTGATTAGGAAATAAAATATATCAGAATACATTTACCAACAAAAAAGCTCTGATTTAACTAATATTGTGATCATGAAGAAAGAAAAAAAAGGAGGGAAGATGGGTGCAGGTCAAAATGTTCTGAATAGTTCACTTGAAATTTCAGCAGGCCATGGAATAAGAAAAGTTGAATCCATATTTCTCTGCCCACTTACCAACAGCATTTTGACTGGGATGAGGTAGATAAGAATAAGACGCTTGTTTTTGGTGCTTTCTCTGTGACATTTTTCAAAGGCAAATGTCAAATACTCTTCGGCTGAAATGAAACACAAATTAAGAATTGCCACTCCAAGTGCCACACATAATCCTTTTCTGAAAAGAGGATTGTACAGCAACTCATGGAAATATAGAGAAAATTAATCAAATGACTGTGACTGAAGGATTTTGTCATAAAGAAATTCAGCTTGTGAAGGAAGCCTAATGTGCCATATTTTTTTTACACTAAAATATCTTTTTCATACTGTCATACTCTAAGTAACCTGTGATATGCAAATAACTAGCAATGACTGAGGAACTGAAATAAACTTTAATTTTCTGAAACTATTTACTAATATAGATTGTAAGACGATTAGTCACCGAGATTCAAAACAGTAACAACTGTTTTTATCCACTTTTTCACTTTTCATAAATAATTATTTCGTACAAATTCATGCACCTGACAATTCTATCATTTTAGAACTTAGTATTTTGACATCAAGCTTTCACAAAGACAAAATTCATATGGTCTGAGAAATACCAACATAGATTGATTGTGCTCATAACCAAGATGAACAATACTGTACATATGGCTAGTTCTGTAATGCAGACATGCCTAACTTCACTCCAGTAAAAGAGGAATAGTTGACTCAAAAACAAAGTAAAATCAGAGGAAAGGAGGGAAACTTTCCAAATGTCCTACGGGAAACTGCATTCATGACGAATTATTCATATTTTCTATTTAAAATCATTATGTATCACATACCAAACCAATAGGGCATCAGTAAATTAGCATGATTAAAGTTGCTTTTGATATAAATATTATGCATTTAATCTGCATTTCTCACATTCTTTTCAGACTCATAAGTTTTAGTTTCTGTCAGGCATAGATTAGATCTAGTGCATTTTGCACCAGGCACAAAAGTCAGGGGGATGAAATACACAAATTTCCATTCTTTTGTGCAGTCCTCCTTTACATTTCTGAAGGGCTTTCAAGCCCGCAGCATTACTTACCAACTTGTTCATCTGACCGAGCGCCAAACTCGAAAGGGGAAGGGAACACATTAAAGCAGGGTATAATGTACAACTCTACATGTTGAAATATCATGTACTGCTGATCTACAGACACATGCCTTGGCACCGGTGAGCAGGACCATTGCTCTATGCAATGTGTTGGAGAACGCAACTGCTTTGTGGATTGTGAATCAAAACAACACTCCAGCAGCATTCAGTATGACAACAAAGAATGAAATGGGAAAAAAAAATTTACTATAACATGTCAAAATTGTCTGAAATTTTGTTCTTTGCGTGGGATGGTGGGATGCTGAGTTGACATGCGGGAGGGTCCCGTGTAACGTGGGAGGATAGGCAGGCCTGGTAATGTTAACTGATATATGAAAATATATGAAGAACTTCAGGCTGATTCAAAATTCAAAACTTCCTTATCTGCAGGAATACACAAATGGGATAGAGCCGTTCTGAATTTTCCTCCCAGGAAAGACATGGCCAAACTGAATTGTTAAAAAAAAAAAAAAAAAAAAAAAAAAAAGAAAAAAGTATGATCCAAAATGTTGGGTCTTTTGTGCTAAAATACATGATGATGACTTTCTACTTTGATCAGTTTATTTTTGTTGTTATATCCAAAAAATGAAAAACTTGTAATTCATGATGTATGAAATGTCTATAGTACAACTGTCCCAAAATGTCAATAATGGCATCACAAGCTCCTACAATGATAAACAAATGAAACATTCTCTACCATTACATGATCACCTCAAACTTAAGAATGAATCTATCAAAATTCATTTGCCATACATATGTTCTACTCCTCAAACTAGACTATCAAATATCTTACCACTTTTATAATCACTGTCAAACATGGCTTTTCTGCCAACATAAAATCTGTGGAAAAATTATGAGGAAACCCATTTCTATATTGAATGATGAGAAATTTGTCATTTCATGTTATCCAAGTCTCAACCTAGCAGTGGAGATTACATCTATTTGTACTAGCTATGATTGTTTGTATCAAGCCTCTTGCATTATCTGCATAAAACAATACAAAACAAAAAAAACCCCCAAAACCCCTGCCAATTTAAAGATGTTCTATTGTTGTAAAGTTGAAAAGATAGGTTGAAAAGATAATTATATACTCGTCTGACACATTCAAATCTCTTTCCATGTCCTATGTTTTGACACAGAAATAACACAGATGGTTGTAGCAATGAAAACCTACATACTGTCCAGGGTCATGAAAGACTTTATGGTAATGAAAATTACAGAAAATTGTAAAAAAATTAAAGAGATATTAGCTCAGACAATGAGAGATAAAGATTTACCTGTAAGTAACTAGTTGCGATAAGCTGAACTTGTCTTTGATAGGTAAACTTTCAATGGCACGTATCAGAGGCTTACACAAGTGCAGTTTATTGATCTGTAATAAATGTACAGGTACAGAATCAGTGGAATACTATGTTGTCTCATTCAATACTGGCTTACAGAATATCATGGCTAGGATAAAAAAAACTAGCCATCACAGTCTTAGATAATGCTTTCAAAAACCACCTATCTGACTTGACAGCATTTTGGGGTTAAGACAGTAAATCGAAAGCAAACAAGAGAAATAAATCTGACTCCGCTTACTACTTTTTTCTACAAAAGTTACTGTTACTAATTATAGTCTGCTCACGAAGATACTAATCTATCCCAGTTTACATTATAAAGAAATAACAGCGAACATTTTTTTTAGTTTTGTTCAAACTCATTCTTTTCTTCATTCGTTTAAAAGCCTCTCATTTTTCTGCTAGTTGCAGGTTAATAAATACTAATGTGATGTATTTTGAGGAGTTGAGGCATAATTAGGACAGTGGCGTGTAGATAGCTGATAAATATCCCACTATTTCATTACTTACAAAATTACTATCAATTAAGTCTTATGTACAAATATAGTTTGTGAGAAGATAAATATTTTTTGTGCAGAATATATTCTATAACTCTGAATGTTATAACAAACCTGCTTACCCCCATTATAGCAGAGAAGTGAGATCTGCTTCAAAAAGGAGGGAAAATCAGGGAAAAGGAGGGAAATTTACCAGTCACAGTTCCTACCTACCTAGAATTATGATGTATTACATGACAAATCAATAGGACATCTGTATATGCATTAATTAAGTTTCATTCAATATAAATATTACACTTTTAGATCTGTATTTCTTACATTCTTTTCAAATTCATGAGAGTGGGTAGTTTTAGTTTATGTCAAGCATAGATCTAGTGCATTTTGTATCATTAACAAAAGTTTGGAAAATGCAATGCACAAATTGGTATTCTTTTGGGCAGTCCTTTTACACTTCTGAAGGCAATCAACCAATCAACCTTCAGCACTTTTTCCTTCTGCTTTGTCTTTCAACTTCCTGTGGGTGGTTATCTTGCAACCTTGCAGCGTTACTTGCTATCTTGTTTACATTTGACAAATCGCCAAAGACAGGATGAGGGGACGGGTGCAGGAATGTGGTAGGTTCATGATCAACCTGCCACCTGGCAATACTTCTTTCCCTTAGATCCGATGTTATGACCACTGACTGGCGTTTTATGTCTACATGCAGAATCCTCTGATAGATGCGACAAACTGATGATTCGCAGATGACCAAGCAGTGAGAGCTTCTGTGTGTAGCAATTATGTAGCATGTAGTAATACTGAACAACACATTCTTGACGGTTCTGACTGCCCCTGGGAAAGTAGTGGACAGTGCCAGTTACTAACAGACAGTTGGCAGGACTGAGTGTGGGTGGAGACAGCAGTGGATGGAGAGAGGACACAACTGACTTGTGAGTGTATATGATCCCAGGATGGCTCTACATCGACAGCAGTAACTTTACATCGTGGCCGGCAACAAATGCACAGTAAGTGAAAACATAATGCGAGGGGCGGGATGGGACACTGCAGCTAATCAAAGTTAGGTTCACAAGGGAACCGCACAAGCCTTCGCTGGCCAAGCGATGATCGGATCGTGAATGATGGGTGCACGTGAACAACCACTTAGCGTATGGATGGGATGGGCGGGATATAACACTACACTATTGTACATGTACTGTTAGCCTACAGACACAGGCCTTGGCAACAGCAGCAGCAGGACTTCTGTCCACAGTAACGCATGGGAGAATGTAATTTTCTTGACTGTGACTGCGTGAGTGTACATAATACTCCAACGGTATTCAGAATGACAACAAAGCATGAAATGGGGAAAAACTACAGTGTGGTATAAAATGTTGATGTCGTCCAAATGCGGGAATTTTTGTTCATGGCCTGGGAAGGTGGGCTGCTGGGTCGAAATGTGCAATGCAGGAGGGTAGGCAGGTCTGTCATAAGGTAGTTTCCATATGTTTTATTTTTGGCAACTGTGAGAACTAGTAATTTTTCATACATACAGTTGTCTTTTCCTTTTCTAAATGATTGAGGATTCAAAGGTATTTCTTATTCTTTTCAGTTTCTTCAATGGAATCGCTTTCATCAATTACTGTGGCAATAGTTCACAATAAAAAGTTGCTGCTTCATAGTGATGGCAGCAATGTCAAAACAAAAAGGAAATCTAATCATAACATGGAAAATCAATGTAACTTATTGACAAACCTTGAAATAAATCTTGAAAAGCTGGTTTACTAGATTAAGCATTCCCCACTTCTTTGAATCCTCTATCTTTGCTCGACTGAAAAAAAACAAAACAAAAGAAAGCATAAATCAATATCTGCAACATCTGACATCTTTAACTGGATGAGAAATCAATACAGTTTTATAACTAAAATATAAGTTACATGACATATGTAAATCATCTACATTAAAAGATATTCAAAGTTAATAATAGTAGTGCATATTTCTGTAGGAAACTAAATACATGCCATAACTATCACACAGTAACAATCTGATGGGTCTATGCAACCTTCCATAAGTCACTGGTATGAACATGGGTGACCAATGTAAATATATTTCTATTAAATTTGCTAGGGTTTGAACATTACAGATAAATAGTCAATTTATTGATTCAGAATTAATAAACTAATCTGAAAGTCACATACTTGTCTGAAGCACAAACTCTGAACAGGCCCATTAACAATTCTGCTGCTTTTTCCAACTTTTCACCTGCTTTTCCTCTGTTCTTTTTCACCAGCTGAATGTCTGCCTGTAAAGATCAGGATAATTAAGAATTCAAATACACCTCACTCATGTACATATATAGCAGTTACTAATATCTGGTGGGATATAAGAACGGAACAAATTGGTCATTTACTTGTACATACAGTGAAAAGTGAAGGCAAGACAGCATTTAGTAAATTATTTGCCACCGGTATCTGTGTACACTGTATCATGACTAATGATATGGTTGTTTAGTTTCTCACAGTCACAATCCATTACTAAAATGAATTTTCTATGAATCATTATTGTGACTATAAGGCTGACAATTTTGAGAATTTGTTCAGCTCTTTCTACAGAGCCAAATGTCTCTAAAAGACCTGTATCGATACAAAATTAACTCTGTTTTTCACCTGCCCATCTTGTATTGTCTGAGTAAAGCTGCTTCAGGTTGATATTCTACCTAATTCATGCTCCTATTTGAAATATCAAGAGATCAATCAACAAATGAATTATGGCCTTACTAAATATTAATAGTTCATTCAGCCAACAAAATCTAAAATAATGTGTCAATGCATGTACTTTACGACGAGTAGTTCGCTAAAACGGAGAAAAATATGTGAAATAAGTTCTAAGCCTCTGAAGCTCAAATATTAGTCTACCATGTAATGACCAATACACTGCTTGCAGGAACAACTGCAACACCTACACTGACGGCAAACAGGCGGAGGTCCAAAGTGACAGCAAACATCATAGGCAACGCCCAGTTCTCTTCTTTCTGAGCTTGAAGAGCTTTCAAGAATGATCTTTGGCAAGCAGTTAAGGGAGAATATTACATCATGACAGGATTTTAGATTAACTATTGAAGTAAAAGTGACCTGTTTTGTTTTGCTTGATTGTTCTTTATCTTTCCATGTGGTTAATTTGTTTTTATAAAAAAAAAACAAACAACAATAAGTACCGGCATATTGATGTCATTCTACTTCAGCTAAAGAAAAAAACAAAAAACATGCATGACACAAAGGACATTAAAGATGTTCTTAGTGCCATAATTAGGCAACATGGAGATCATTATACTCCTTTTGATTCTGTTTATCTTTTTTCATGCTATTCTTGAGTTTCAATACCATTAGCTTAACAAAATGATCAGCAAAATCTTGACACTTCTTCACAAAGGCTCTAGTACACTGAAGGTAAACAATAAAAAAAAAAAAAAAAGGAAAAAAAAGATTTATACTGAGTCAGAGATTATAAAGAAGTATCAAAGAAATGCTAACATTTACTGCCGATGACTATGCCATATGTAACAGGTGACAGACACAATAACTACATAATGTCATATCTAATGTAAATACAGATCAAATTATTCAACTTGCTAACAGTCACAGAAACAGCCATTTGGATATATGCTGGTAATATTGAAGTTATGAGCACATATATGCTGGTAATACTGGAAGTTATGAGGACAAGGATACTGCACAACAGCAGCTTGGCAGGTGTAAGCTTCAGCAAAGTCATGGTTTGCCACAGCCCAACAACATCTGTAACAGGACATTTCAAGATATGAAGAAAATGACAACATCTATTACATTAGCAAAGAAAAGAAATGATTCAACATTCTTGAAACAAGAGCTAAAGAAAACTTATAAAGATCCGTAAAAAAAAAAGTAGTATCAATGAGGACCTACAAGACTATTCAGGCAACGAAACAATGAAAATGAACAATTAAACAATGACATAGAAAGACAATGAAAGAGAACAGATACTGCAAGCTTTTAATTATGTAAATCATTGTAAAAGAATAAATATCTAAAAACATATTTGGGAGCTAATGACTGGCTTTGTGTTCCATTCTTCTTTATTTAGCTCTTTAATGAGTTCATACTTTCCCATATTTTTTTGTTGCCTTAACTATACTGAGGAGTTTCTTCCATTTTCCTCTCTCCCATTCAGCAACTATTATTCACAGCCATCATCAAAACATTTAGATCATTGAGAACACACCTATTGTTTCTGTCATAAAAATACATGCATGTTATGGATATCTGAAGTGGTGTGTTAGGGGACGGTAAAAATCTTACTATGTGAAGTAAATGGAGAAAAAAAAAAAGTTGTACAAGACAAGTCCGTAAAAAACAACAACAACCAGGCAACATGAATGTAGTTCGTACTTCAGATGCGCAGCAGCCATTTCATCATATGGAGATTGAAGGACGCGCCTACACTGAGAATCTGCTCTCTCCAACTGAAGGTGATGACTTGCTACATGTGGGTCACGAAAAGACAACAGTCTCTGCAAACAATGTTTTGAAATCAATTACTGAAATCATAATCATTATTACAATAAACAAATTGGCAGTAATGCTAATGTTATGCTGATATGCACCTACTTGTCTGCAAGGAGTTGAAGTGTTTATATCTGCATTTCATTCAAATTTTATGCCCTAATACAAGCTTCCTATAATGAAGCATTTAAAAAGTGTCACTGAAAATGTTTATGTTTATTTACTAGATATCTACAAATAGATAGGATAGTTGCTTTGATGACTGCGGGCAGCTCCTCGGGGTTGTCCGTTGTCCGATGAGTCATCATACAAGATGTATGGGCAACAAAGATTCTGTTCTGAGTTGTCATATTTGACCAAAGCTGGTGGGTTCTCCGCCAATAGCTTAACTCTGACTCTTTCCTTCATGTGGTAGCGACTGTGCATCTCGAGGCTGGCCTTGTGCTGGCCACTAGGTTTGGGGAAGGCAGCGGCATTGCACCTACCAGCTGTGGCAGCTTAAGCTAAGGCTGTGTGGGCCGGGGGAGCCCGTTCTCAGCCTTGCCTGGCCTGGATCATGCTCTACTGTTGACATACAGACAGACGGAGCTTGCCCTTGCCGGCCTGGCCCCTGGATTCTCGTGTTCGAAGCACAGTGGAAGCTGGCTGCCGTGCCTCCCCCTCCTGGGAGTAAAACGAAAAAGATGGCATGACCCTCTCGCACCAATAGGTAATGTTATGAAATCCGGACAGGAAAGAAGAGTGCAGGACTGCAGGTTTCATGCTGACTTCGACAGCTTGCTGCTGAAGAATGCACGAAACCGCCAACAGAGATTGGATAATGTCTGTTGAGGCACATACTGGCGCTCAAGCTGGGGCCAGAGAGGCGGACTGCTCGTGGTGGGGTTGCTCACCAGGATTTCGGACCCAATGAGGCGTTGCTTTTTTAAATAAAGAGATATGAACAGAAATGTGTTGGTCACTGGCAGGGCAGGTAACATCACATGAAAATCATAATCATATCTAAATTGCTGGAATTAAATTAATTATTTTCAGCAATATTACTACACATCTGATAAAAAACAGCATGTCATGTATACATACAGATCCAAACCCAAAATAAGATATAAACACATGGATGTAACTACAGCAAACACAACAGTTTCTAAAGAGGATTATATGTATTCATGAGAAGTTGAGTAAGCAGTGTACAAAGAGGGAAAAATCCCTTTACTGCATGCATGTCATTCAAAAGACTGATTACCAAAAAATTTGACAAAATTATAACAATAAGAAAAAATTCTTTTTATATCATAAGTTTTTGGAAATTTTTCATGATGTATGATTCAAACGAAGGGCACAAAAGTAATTACATGTATCTTTCCTCTTCATACAGCTTGTTCAGCACCTTTTTTGGCTGGCAAAGGAAAGTAATAGAGCTGGGCACAATGATCTCCCATTTGTGTGTCAAAACCTGAGCTTCAAAATGAGCTTCAAAATGACAGTAATATGTTTTCAAAATATTTTCACTTACTGCTGCCTCGTCACTGTCGTAATTCTGAATTGCTTCATCAACCTGTAATTAAAATGGGGAAAATTATTAGATTTCACAAACAGTGAAAATCCAAAACAAACAGAAAAAAAATACATCTATATATATATTTTGTACCCTGCCGACCCACAAATATATTTTGAAAGTCCTGTGTGTACATCATGCATGTTAAATAACACCAATGAAAGTAGTAGGCGGAGTGCTGCTGTCCAGGCAAAATTTCCAAATTCCAAATTTGTATCCACAAAAACTGTTATAAAAACAGGCAGCTCTTTCAAGCCGAGACAATCTTACTTTCTCAGAACAGAAGGGTTTAAGGGAAAAACAACAACAACAACAACAACAAAAAAGCATATTAATCACAATGTTTGCCAAGATGACTAAAAGTATGGCCTTTGCTTCTAAAGTACCTTTCACAGAAATTAATCTAATTCTCATATGTGCACCAGGCAGTAATTAAAATCCCCTGCCGAGGCTGACAAGCCAAGAAGAATAAGACAAGATCCAAAGACAACTGAATCAACAAGCCAAGTCTACAACCATCTAGTGTTTTGTATGCAATTCTGCCCCATAGATAAAAGTATAATCTCAGACTTTGTATGACTGATAGGATTATAAAAATAGCAGCATGTCCAATCAGTTTTAGATTCAAATCTAAACCTTAATTACAGTCGATTGGGTTTAATGTCTTGTTCAGAATATCAATATAGAAAGGTAGAATGACAAAAAAATTGAATAAAATCATCTTTTTTAATGATAGCATGGGAATCTATTAAGTCCTCTCTCCCCCCTCCTTGCCCCCCTTCCTCCCCAGAAATCTAGCTTTATCATCTACACTCTAAAATGGTTAAAATATAATATTTGCCGGGAATACAAAACCTTTCATATTAACTCTTGCACAAGAAAATGTCAACCTGAGGGTCAAAATTGAAATGTCAACAAACATGAACATAATGAGCATACTTTTGAAGAAGAACCATTTCTGTACGAGTATCAATTAGAAATTTCCTGACCTTTGCAGGATTTATTTATTGTTCACTGTCTCTCCTGATTGATTGTGTAAACGTCATCACACTATCATGCATTTATCATGTCTCCAGCTACGTACAGATTTATTGCAAGCCAATAATTTTTTGCAAAAAAGTAGCCCACACAATCTTTTTCACTACTGTACAATTCAAAGTGGGGTTGAGAATTATTTTGCTGGATTTTGATCCATATTTTTGAATCCCCTAATGGGCATGTCAGTCCACACAAATTTTCAAAAAATTGCACTGCAGAACACATACTGGTGCTATTTTGTCTTCCAGTCAGAATCTCTGCATCCAAAGACACCCCTTCTGAGATGCTATAACCAATTATGCTCCACAAGTTCATGTATGTTGAGAAATGAGCGTGACGGACTGACAGTTCAGTGTGACGGACTGACTGTGACGGACTGACATTTCCCAATGTACCCCGCAGAGGTATCAGATGAGCCAGTTCAACTTTGTAAATCTCTACAAATTACATCTTGACTTCATCACCAGCATCAACTTGCATTTATTTGTCACATTTCATGAGACAGAAGCAGTCAATGGTGTTGGCTGTGAAGTCAAGAGAATGGCCTAGCAAGCTGTTTGATCAGGAAAGAAGATTGTTCTGAGCCCTGAGGACTATATGAAATTTGTGAGAGGGAAAAATACAGAGATAACACTCATGCTTCCAGATGTCCCAGAAATTGAAGGTGTTTTCAGACAAGTGGTTGAGAACTGTGATGTCCTTAAAACATAAATCATAAAAGATTCATTCTGTAGCGGTTGACTCTGTGGCAGCCAACTAGTATGCGAATTTTGATGTATGACTAACACTAGTAACAGACTGAACGACACGAAACTGTAATGACAGGTACATCTCTGTCAGGTAAAGTATAGAGACTGACAAGGAAAAATATGACATGTATGCTGTTTTCTATGATCATATTGATTACACTGGCCAAGTACCTCAGTGTCTAAGAGTAAGACAAAGTGATGTGAGAATAAGGTTTCAGTAAGAGAACTCCCCAAATCAGTGTTACTGGCTTTCTAGAGATAATACAGATGTTGGTAACAAAACATTTGTTTTCTCTGGCATGTTTGCAAAGGCAGAGATCCATTTTCAGTTGGTGAAAGCAATGAAATTGGAGCAGTTTACAAAAGCATGAAAAAAGACACTGAATAACGGTCAAAAGATAGCTGTTCCATCTGGCACTTGAATGACATGTCAATTAGCATGTAATCTGAACACTTCAAAAAGCTTATTACTTTGTCAAAACAGCCCTAAATACAGTGATCTCCGTCTAAGAACCCGGTCGTTGGGAGACAAAAAAAGCGGGCTCTTAGGTGAATGAGTTCTTAGGCAGATTGAAAAGTTACGCAACCTGCCTGACCACAGATTATCTTCACTACTATGATTAGTTGAACATTACTGTTAGTTAAAGATTTATCTACGCGAATAAGTACAGCCTTCTTCCCTGTGTGTGTGTTATAATTAGATCTAGCCACTCCTGATCTTTTTTTGCCTATAATTACATCAATACTGCCCAGCGTTTAAACGTCAAGTGAGTTTTCACATAACGGTTTCATTTTTGAAAACATGATTATGCTACCCTACAGATAATCACACGAGTGACTCAGGTGTCTACAGACCGGCCGAAGTAGCAAAACAACTGATCAGTCAGGAGGCTAAACTTACTCCTCCTTATCCACAGAGCCAATCACAAGAGCTGTCCCATGCGTTGTCAAACAAAGAAATGGTTGCGAGTTAGTCCACAATATAGCCTGATTATGCAGTCACACATCAACCGTCACTTCCACTCCTTTGTCTACCTGTTCTCTCCCCCCTTCCCCTTCCCCATTTTACTGCACATCTAGCACTGTGCGTTTCTCTCAAGTGGACAATATGATGTGAAATTACACCATAAGTACTCGCATGTCTTAGCCCGACACCAGGCTCTTAGGCGGATTTTTTACTTGAGAGCGGGTTCTTAGAGAGGTAAATTATAGAAAAAAAATTCCGTTTTGCAGTAGAGGCAGGTTCTTAGGCAGACCAGGCTCTTAGAGGAGGGTTCTTAGGCAGAAACCACTGTACTGACTAAATAAAATTCCTAGAATGTTTGCTGGCTTGATCAAAATTTATGGCTATTTTTTACGCAACATACTGAATGTTTACAATCTTTTTAGCTTCAATTGTTTCATTTGATGTAAATATGTTTCTGTCAATCTTAATACATCATATTAAATTATGATTCATGACGCAACATTTGAATGGATGATTTATTTACAGAAAGTCATGTTTACAGGCATTACTTCAGAGGTATTAGTCCGTCACAAAATGAATGTCAGTCCCTCACACTCACCAAATGCTAAATGGTGTGAAGGGAAATCAGTCAACTTTTATGAATTTGCTATTTAACTTTAGTCCAACCACTCATCTATCTCATACTGAGAGATGAAGTACTTAACTCTTCAAACCTCAGAGCAATTAGGCTCTGTCCTCAGGTACCTTAAAGATCTGGTTGACACAATGTCAATCCATCACAAAATCTTCTTGGGCACAAGTACTCCATGGCATTCTGTCAAATTGTACTGAATTACAGGTCTATACTTTATCACAGCAAATTTGTATTCTACATCATTATTCCACAAAGATATGAGTGGATAAAAGGTGAAAAATCTTCTGATCTGTCAGTCTGTCACATATGGAATTGCTCATTTTGAATGACTATTAATAGTATATCTGTGGTTAAACTACATTATTACTCCCATGGTAGAGTTGGTCATTTTTGTTCGATCAGAGTTCTGTTCTTAAAAACTATAATCAAGGTCGAGTTTGGAATTTCACACACGTCCTTTATTCTGCAGATGTCTGACTTTTTCATTAAATCTTTATTAACTTCATGAATCAATGTTTTTTTGAAATCTAACAATGAATCTGTTCTCTTACGCTTTGACATAGCTAGTTTTGATGAATTCCATTACTGGGCCTAGATCTAAACTAGATTTATAGTCAACTTCAATCATCACATTGATAGATCTTCATTGTTTATAGTATTAAGCCGAAGAAAGCTATTGACTTTCAATATTGTCTCACAAGAAACACTGACAAGCACCTAACGGATGTGGCTGACTGAATGCCTGCAAGTGTGAATGATTGAAAAGACAAAGACCAGTCCATCCTCTGATAGTGACAATATCATAATAGCCTTGCACACTTATAATAATATGTTACACTCTCAGATGGTACATCATACTCGACTGGGGCTTTGAGGGACGGGTGAGGTATGAAACAGGGGAGAGTATGCAGGTGATTTCAACACATTTGCACTGAAGGTCTTACCTTTCTTATTCAACCTACTGTATCACTGTGCTGGACAGCACAACACATCATAGGTACTTGATGTGCTCACAGGTGATTTCTTTGTGAAGAAATTGATCTGGTACTTGAGATAGGTCTTGATTATGCATAAAGTTCATGTGCTGGTAAATAATGATGCAAAAAGTAGTTTTTTCCCCAAATATCTCTTATACATTCATCTATGTATGGGTTTCACAGCTTAAATGTTATGAAAATAGCTCTAAAGCCTAACATAGTTTATTTGCCATTTTTTTGATACCACAACTCTGAAGCAGTTATTACGAAAACCCTTAAAATGAGAGTTGCAAAATAATCTTTTGGAACTGCCATACTGCTATTAAATTTGTTATTCTTAATATGAAATAAAACTATACGCTGACACAAAATCTACTCTTTTTACGAAAGGTTTCCGCTTCCCCCATTGTACTTTTCTTTCACATAAACTCTTTAAGACACACACGTTTTTTTTTCTCTATTTGCCATGTTTTTTTTTTCTGGATGAAAGTGATTATGTATGGCATTCTAAAGTCTTTGTTCTTATGATACTATCATTTAAAACATACAAGACAAGTGCCAGACATCAGATTAAAGGAAATTGGATAGACAAGTGAGGAAACAAATTCCAAAACAACAAAAAGCAGCAACAACAACAACAAAAAGTATACAATTATCAACTCACCCATGTGAGTGTTGAACAATCTATTTATGTTCTTATGTTTGATAAGTCTGCTATGTGGATCAACTATCGCTACTGAAACTGCTTTCGTCACTAGATCTAGAGCTATCTGAAAGTCTATTACTACTTCTTTTCTCCTCTTCAATTTCTTAAAACAACTGAGATGCTCCACAACAGGTCAGTAAATGTTGTTTTGGATTTCCCAGCCATCATGGGTCCACGCCCACTCGTGGAAAAATGTAAACAAATCAGGAACACAACACAAAAGCAGTTGAAATGTCCAGCAATCCAACATTGAACTCCTGCTGTTATTCTGCTCTACAATATGAAAACTTGAATTGGAAGTGATGTTAAGAAAAACATGAAATTCTGGGTCAGAAGCAACAAATCTAGTGTAAATATATATCAAAAGAATGTTTCTACCATCCGCTAGGTATCCTGGTTGAAACCATTGGGTCTTAAAGAATTACGACATAATCAAGGCCAAGCTCAGGTGCTGGATCAATTTGTTCAGACAAAGAAATCCTCCATGAGTGCGTCATGTACCCACAATGTATTGTTCTGCCCAGCACCATGACACAATAAGAAAGCTATAGCTTGAGGCGCAAATGTGTAGAAATCACACACCTACCCTCCCCCATTTCACACCTCAGCTGTCGCTCATGGCCCCAACTGAATATGACATCTGTGTGAAGATGTGTATTCAAGACTATTGCGATCTCATCACTATTTATAACTATAAAACCATGATATCAGAGGATGGATTGGCCTTCCAAGTCTTTTCAGTCATATACAAACATTCGGCCAGCCAGCTAAGTTGTGATTGTCAGTATTTCTTGAGAGGCAGTATTGAACAGTTGATAGGCCTTTTTCAGTTTCATACTGAAAACAGTGAAGATTTATCAATGTGGTGCATAAAATTGACTATACATGTAATTTAGATGTCAAAGTGCAAGAGAACACATTTCTGATTTATCACTGGAGTTCAAAAAGACACAAAAAGAAGTTGATCCAGGTTTAATGAAAAAGTCTGACATTTGCAGAAAATTCATGTGTATGATATTGTGAACTCCACTTTGTCTAATGGCGAACCCTTTCAGGGAAGGTAACAATGTAATTAAACTGTAGAAATAACATAATACGTCTTGGTATGTTATGAATGAAAATGCAATCAAGGGTTGCGTTCCCTGTTTCAGAATGTGTTTTTTGGCTTTGCAAGATAGCGATAAAACGAAAGACTTTCTATTCTTGGCTCTCGAGTGTATTTTTCTTTACTCATACTGCTTTTCCCGAACTTCATGCACTGTTTCTCAAATGGATTATTTTGGAAATAAATGCTTATAACTTTTTAATTTTAAACTAAACAGGCTGAAATTTGAATACAATCAAGTTCAAAATATTTCTAAATTTTGTACGGAATTAAAACTACATATTTGAAAGTTTAGAAATTAAAATAACTAGTTCTAGTACATTTGACAAAATCATGGAAAATTTATTATGTAATTGAATAATATGCAAAAAAATGTCAAAAAATTAAGAAACTGAACAAAGCGATCAGGGAAGCAAAAGCCTTTAAAAATAACAGGTCGACTTTGTATCAGCCCACAAAAATAAATTTCATATTAAGAATGACAAATTCCATGGTGTAACGAATCATGATAATGCATGCTGGGTATACGCGAGTATGTGTTGTAAGCAATGTTCAGTTGATTGTAATTGTGTGCTGGGCCCATGTAAGTGTGTTGTGTGTAACGAAGATCGCAGTAGGCATGCGTGGATTCAAGAAGGATCCAGACAGGTTTGTTTAGGTTGTGTGCATGAAGTATGTCACATGTGCGCACAGATCTAGTAAGGTTGAGGACTAATATGTTCAAGAGAGTTCAAGAGAGAGCGTTCGAGTTGGCTGGCATATATATATATATATATATATATATATATATATATATATATGAAGGCTCAGCCAGACAGCGAGGAGAGGAGAAGTGGAATGCAGTGAGAGCCGTGTGTATCGGAGTTAGACAGCTGCCCTGAAGTTTGTATTGTTATCAAGCACCTGCAATAAATTCTGCGTTGTCTGCAGGAAATAGAGGTGCGATGTTCAAGAAGGCCATAGCTGAAAAGTATGGCATTCCCCAAATACACTGTCGACGATACTAAAAAATCGGGAACGTGAAAAAAGTAGCGGTGGCCTCCTCATCTTTTTTTGTCCCTTAGGTCATTCGAGAGTTGTTTCCCGTGTTAAAAAAACTGGAAGATGAAGTCTCATAAATCGAATCCATTAGGATCGTCCCGGCAAACTCGGTTTTAGCGGATGCGACTGTTTTTTTTTTTACTCACCTGTACTTTCACAAATCAAAATAGCAGCGTTCTGTAAAGATCACGTATCAGCTACTGCTGTGTGTTGCAAAACAAATGCTGTTTTTCTAGATGGCAGTCATGTCACATGACCACGCAATGGAGATTAGTCAACCAAAAACAATGGTCTCATTATTATGCTCAGTGATGCAACAACTTGCTGTTGCATATATCATGAGAACTATCAACTGCTTCTTGATGGGCTGATGAGGTACAATGTCAAAATCCCAAAGCCAGATGACCTTCTGAGTGTCAGGATGTCAATCATTGTGTTAGAAATGTCATTTCACTATTGTTAGATCATCCAAGCTTCTCCTGTATGCCGTGGAACAAGCAGTCCAAAAAGGAAAAGTTTGAAACACCTGCATGTGAGCTAGAGAAAGAAATGGCCAAACAAGTTCTGACAATGTGGACTCACACATTCATTGCTTATGTCCAACTCCATCATATGAAACAACTGAACAGCTCTTTGAACTCTTCTAAGACAGCCTCAGAAAACAATAAAATGAAATAATAATGATATAATGACAGCCCACTGGAATAAAGCTGAGTTGGAAGGAAGAGTTCTTTTCCTACTTTAAATATTGGGTTACCATT
>JBCEWB010087102.1:0-12607 GCA_039654565.1 Peronia peronii
TATCTATCTATCTATCTATCTATCTATCTATCTATCTATCTATCTATCTATCTGTCTATCTGTCTGTCTGTCTGTCTATCTATCTAGGTTCCGTGTCTAGCGGTTTTCAAGCAGTCTGTCTTTCTTGTTGTTGTTGTTGTTGTTTCTGGTCATCTTTTTATCGGTATATCTTCTTGTTAGTCTATCCATTTGTCTATCTGATGTGAAAAGGAGGGAAGGTGCAGACAAACAGAAATGAAGCGGAGCACGAGAAGAGCGATCCTTTACATGGACATGAAATCAGTTCCCTCTGTTTTTATCTTCAAAAGACAGTTCAAGATTAGCTCCGAGCTAGGATGCATGATTTGTGAAGTCATAAATTTGTAAGTATAATCTAATACAGTTACATAGCAACAATAACAGCAGGTGAGAAAGAATGGCACAGTTGTGGCTGAGCAGGAACAGAATGATAAAGAGAAAATGGTGTTGATGAATGTGGAAGTTTCTATTAAATAATGACTTTAATGGCTCTATCACCTGTGACATTATGGTGATATTATCAGCTCTTATGCGCCCGTTGTTTCATGCTTTTACAAACAGTGCACAGCATTTTAACGTTATTTGTAATACCAAGCCATTAATCGAAACTGGGAGTTCTACTCGGTATTTCATGCCTGGTGAAGATACATTAATATTTACTAGCACGAATGAAGTGTCTTTCTCTCTCTCTCTCTCTCTCTCTCTCTCTCTCTCACTCTCTCTTTCTCCCTTTCTTTCTCTAAAACCCGCCCGTTCGTTTTCTTTCTGTGTGTGTGTGTGTGTGTGTTCCTCTCTCATTCTTTTTAGGTTTATTTCTTTCTAGTCATGTTTTTCTCTTTTTCATCTTTCTCTCTCCTCTCAATGTTCAAATCGGTTAGGATAAGCTGTGGGAACAGACAACAGCAGACATTAAATATTTGACAACGATAACATTATCAATGTTATCGGAGGAGCTTTTAGTGTAATATATTATTATATTGAAGTTATACTAAATCTTCTTGATCTTTTTATCAATCACATCTATGGAATGTTTGCACCTATACTGATACAAAAGAATAGCCATAGTCATTCATCATCAAATATAAGAACTGGTACATATTTTAAAAAGTCATATAATAAAAGACGCCCTCAGAGACAATAACAAAATCTATTTCTTTTAACACAGATAAGCAAACGATGAAATCCGACTGAATAAAACCATAGCCAAAGAAGCAAGCATTCAGTTTAGCAATGTCCCGGAACATTATTTAAAAACAGTCTGTGAAAGTCTGCAACATCCTGAAATACCGTTTTAAAAAATCAGGATTTTGCAGCAGTGTACTCTCATCTTAAAACTTTTCATATTCTGTTTAGCATCATTTATGCCATGCCAGCATCTAAAAGCCTGTTTTGTTGTAAAAAAAAATATTCATGATAAAGCGACAGTTTTAAGCTTTTTGGGAAATGCTTGGATAGTTGCTGTCTTAACAGATGGCTGGCAAAAAATGCCATCTGTTAACTGGCAATTCCTGTAACTCACGTACCAAGCACGCACATATTATTTTGTGTCAAAATATAACTGGTCTGACTGATAGCAAAGAAATGCGCCCAACGTACCATTACATTGAGAAAGACCAATGCCAGAGAAACGGACAAAAGTAGTAAAGTGTGGTAACTAATGCTAAACTCTTAATTCTTTTTTCTTTTGCTGCTACATTCAAATTCTCAAAATTGAAGACTTTATTCTAATGGTAGGAGGAAGGAGTCAGTGAAAGAGACAGAATTCTGAATCTCTCCTTAATGGGTTACAGGCTATATCAGTCCATCTTTCTGCAATGGGGCAGAGTCCAATCCGAATTCGTATAAAAGAACAAATTTTAACTTGATCACTATCTTCTGTGTGAATTTATTTGTTTATTCTGGTTGCATAAAAATGTCTGGTCAAATAGTCACTGTCACCACTCAGAAGCATCTCTAGTGAATCGTTCCCTCGATGTTATGTTTCAGTACTCACTGGGCGCCATAGTGCATCAACTGGCTGCACGATAATTAGTGACCTTGCGTACTACACAACTGAAATTGTTACTCGTGTGACATGAATTGAGTTTAACCGGATATACACCCACTTTAAAATAAATTGAAATATTTCGAAACAACTGGACGTTTGTTGCATGTAAGAACTAGTCGATAGTGTTACAGAAATTCATTTTCGCAATCAACTATGAGGTGATGTTTCTTGAGTTTGTCGTGACACTTTTGTGTATATGCAAAGTGAGTGTGAATATATATTACATGTGTATTGTGTCTCATCAACTGTAAATGGAACTAACCTTTATGGACAAATAAAGTTTATCTTATCTTGTCTTATCTTCGTTTATATAAGATTATATACTGTATATCCCCAATAACATGAATCAATAAGTCCATAAAATTTTACGCCCCTGTGAAAGTATACGTTTCGTCAACTTAATGTGTCAGCACTTCTGTACTAATGTGTATAATATTCTGTATAACGAGTTGCCCCATACTATAGCATAACAACTGTCTCCATGGCCTATGGCCAATGACGGCCACTGTCTCCAAAGTTCCCTGATGCCTGGGTTCATGTGTCTTCTCCTGCTCCGACTGTCACTGTCATCCACACCTGGTGGGTGAGAACTAACGAAGATTAAAGATTACTGTGCTCAGTATCCAACATTCTACGTCAAAGGTTGATTTTTCTTCTCTCTTATTTCATACCGCTGGGCTATTTCATGTGATGAAGGGATGGGGCACGAGGACTCAGAAAGTGTAGGTGCTACGGTAAAGAGCGTAGAAAACGGGGAGGTGGAGCGCGAGAAGGACAAAATGAATGGTTAAAGTAATGGAAATACACTGCCAACGCTTTACGATAATTGTAACTTTGTTGTTATCTCGAAAACCGATAGGTGGCATGTATGTGGCTTTTCAGGTCAAAGTTGTGGAATTATCTCAGCTTTAAGTGCACTTCTTATTTGATCTTAACAAAATATCGCATTTCGGTAGGAATTTTGGAACATTTGGACATTTACCTCGATCAGTGGCGTTGCCGTCCACTCTTATGAGAAAGTAAACATATGCATTTTTGAAAACTTTGTTACAATGAACGAATCGTCAATTTTTCGACTCTTACAAAATTCTTCACTAACCTATCCAAAATTTAGATCAGGCAGATCGTCATTCATTCATGTGATTTTCCTTATGTCACTTTCCCGAAGGAGGATAGCAGCAATGTTTTAAAGGGCAGAGCACCGATATATCACATAGAATGATGTAAACATTGTTTTAAGCGACAAACAAACCTCCTGTTTGTGAGATAAGAATGATTATGTGAAACAAGGTAAGACCCTTCCCCTTACAGGATGTGGAATTTGATATCCTAGCACTGAAAACCCCACTAGGTCATTTCCCCTGCTCTCCACTAGCTTAACCTTCTTCCCTTTGTCCTGGGAAACCTGGTAGTATCTTCAACTATCACACAGTCCTTGGATAGGCTATGAAAGGCTCATCTTTGCTAGCCTGTCTGGGTAGGATAGCTTTATGTTCAACATCCTTTGAGTCGTCGTGTCACAACGAGAACTACTGTGGGTCCTAGCCCAGAAGTTTGTGGTAATAAAACAAAGCACTCAGTGTGATTTGGCTTCGTCCCCAGATCTTTTCTCACTGTCTTTTTACAACTCCCTTAGTGAGCCCAAAGAAAAGAAAAATCTCCATAAAAGTTCTTTCTCTGTTTTATCCTAACATCAAAGCAAAAATTAAAATAAATTGAAATAAAAAGAAAATGAAAAACGAATTTAAAAAACAAAATAATCTAAGGTAAAATATATTAGAATAAAACATAATAAAATAAAATAAAATAAAAAAGACAAAACAAAATAGAAATGGAATAAAACAAAGTAAAGTAAAAGTCGATGAAATGAAATGAGAACAAGAGGAAATCAACAACGCTTTAGCTTTACTAGTTCATGTAACAATTTAAAAAAAAGGGGAGCGGGGACGTTAGCGCATCATGTCAATGTAAACGAAGGCGATGTCTAGAGAAGATCATCTTGTGTGACAGAGAAATTCATTGAAGATTAGATAGACAGTGTGCTACTATTACCCAGCAAAATAATTTTAACACTGGCTGAGAGAGATGCGTGTTTGCCGTATTGTCTGCTATAGAAGGAGAGTAATTATAGGCGTCCGTTTGCCCTAGACTGACTTCTATTGCAGAATGAGATTCTGTAGGTGCACCTCCTGTGATTACACGAGGATAGCCCGCTTTAGAAATGTCCAAAGGTCGATCTGTTGAAAGATTCGTTTATGAGAATATCTCGTATCTGAGATTCTTCATTTTTTTTTTTTGGTTGCTGATAAAAAAAACAAACAAAACAAAAAAAACAGTTTTAAAACACAAGGTAGGTAGATACACTAAGATAGCCCCTTTATAATCAGGGTTGAAAATTTTAAAGAAACTTGCTACTTCGCCTATGGTGATGTCGGTTAGGCTAGTGCTTATTAATTTTTCATACGACGTCGGACTCGGTACCAGAAGTTCCGGGTTCGAATCCTGACGGGTCCCCGACCACATTTCTCGACTCGAACAAGTTTAAAACGGCTATAGATAGTAATGCTGTGTAAAACTGATAAGGCTTTGAGCTCCTGACAGGCAGCCGCCCTGCATGCTTCCCGGGAAGCTGAAAACGTCTGTGAATGTCAGTATTGGGTCTGTCGGGGGAACATAAGATTGTACGACCATGAAACGCTAAGAAGGTGTACACTATACGGATATAAATGCTGTACAAATTGAATGCTCTCAATTTATAGTTATGGTGATTATTATAATTATATTATTATTGCTCTTATTCTCGAAGGTGAACATGAACAAATCTCATTCTAGAAATTTCATAATTCCATCACATTCTGCTGATACTTTCAGAATGTGATAACTAATGCTCAAAATGTTCATCTCATGACAAATGACAAACATGTTAGAAATGTGTGTTTTTTAAAAATTTATATTATTATGGACGGTTGCTGTGCCTTTCTACAAACCATTATCTAACAACAGTATGAAACGCAGATGGTTATTAAGTAGACATCTTGATTTTCGGGCACGCTTTAAGCATTAACTTACCCATAAGTCTACATTATGCAAAAGAAAAATTTATTGTTTCTTTCGAACATTATTTATCTTTATTTATTTATTCTGAATGGACAGATGGATGGATGGATGGATGGGTGAGTGGCTGGATGGATGGTTGGATGGGTGGATGGATGGATGGATGGATGGATGGATGGATGGATGGATGGATGGGTGAGTGGATGGATGGATGGTTGGATGGATAGGTTGATGGGTAGATGGATGAGTGATGGGTAGACGGATGGATAGATGGATGGATGGATAGATGGATGAATGTACAGTCTATTCTAACACGACGAATATGCAAGGCGCAGAATCTTAATAATAGGCCTAAGCATTTGACACAGACCTACTATAGTTTTTGCAGCATGCTTTTGAAACATTTCTTTACACACTGATAAGAATTTGAGTGCCTATTAGACTGCCGCCTAGTATGCTTTTCAGGAAGCTGAGAGTGTCTTATTTGGGTCCGTCGGCGTAATAATGTGCCTGTAAGGGAATAAGCCCCAAACAGATATTACTATTATTCCTCACAGGGCTGCAGGAAGCTCAAAATAAAGATTGGTCAGCACAAAATGCATTTATTTTATTGAACCCCTTAAAAAAAAAAAAAAAAAGCCCGGCTTCCTAAGTGTAATTTAATAATCCGGAGAAAAGCGAGAAGGCGTTGTGGAGAGGGGGAGGAGGGAGGGAAGGATAGAAAGGGGAAAAAAAGAATGAAGAGAGAAGGCAGATGGATCTGCGAGAGTGAGAGAGAGGGGCATAGGGACAGAAAGAGAGAGAGAGAGAGGGCAAATGAAGAGAGAGAGAAGAGGAAATGTGTGTATTGGTCTGGCGACATTTCTAGACAGAAAAAGACATGCGTCATTTAGACTGGAAAGGAAAGAAATTGAACAGATAATACAAGACGAAACAAGTCCAAGTCTTCATTTTGGGAGCTGGGGAAAAAAAAACAAATCAAGATAGAACAACAGGGAAAAAATAGAAAGAGAGAAAGAGCCATGCAGCTGAACCAAAACAGATATCCAAAGAAACAGACAAAAACATGACACTCTTTGACAAATTCTATAAACTGATTCTCTTGGCTAACCATAGATTCGTTTCATGCACTAACAGAACGTGGGGAGTAAACAGGCAAATGAATATTATTACACTGATGCCAAATAAGGTATTCATAAACACATACAGAGAAAGAGAGAGAGAAAGAAAGAAAGGAAGAAAGAAGGAAAGAAACGATGAATGGTCGTACTGAAACGTGCCAGTAAACTAAACATTCCCTAGTAGGCAGAATTCATTGACCGCTTTACTATCCATATCTGAAACTGTGTGTATATGTATGAGCGTGACCTATATCTATATGCATGATTCTGTATGAAGAGGTCCATATATGCAGATCTCTGCAAAATCATCTTATCATCTGCAAAATCATCTTATCATCTTTACAGTTATACAATAAAAATAAGTATGTGTCTGTAAGTCCATGTGGTGTGATCTGATTGATTTTGCCAGTGATGAGGCGGGTAAAGAACTCTCATGTTAAACCCCAAGACTTAGCAAAGATAAAAAAATCTGCTGACGCACAGAAGTTAATACTAAACTACACATACAGCCATAACACACATCTTCACACACGTCACGCACATAGAGTGTTTATGATCCTCGACGGAAAACACGAATATTAATGCATCCAAGCCTAATTGACAGAGAAAATACCCAGCTCTTTGATGCTTTCCACAATTAACATTGGTAACATCTGACGGTCATATCGGACAAATAAGATGAATTCTGGCACAGACAACACCAAACAGGGTAACATCTCCAGTTCTGGCTTAAACAATTATAAACAAGGCAACAAACATAATTAGAACTGTAGACATTTTTAACAACTTGAACTGCGGAAATAGTCAATCATACAATGAACAGAGTAGCACAAACAAAGACGTCGACAGAAAGGCATAGTTTGATAAATGCATAGAAAAAAGCAGCCAATAGGTATGAAGATATCAACCTATGCGGCCAATGACCTCATAAAAATAAAACCATGCTCACTATTCTGCTTTTGTGCACAGTTTCTCTCTTACACACTTTAACTCCATCAAAAAGATCGAGAGAAAACAAAGAACGATGTGACTTACAGGGGAAATCATAAAGTGGACCCTATAACACAAATAAATACTAACTATACATCCCACCAATAATTATCGAACCAAATATTCATGATAGGGTTGAATGACTTGGTGCTGTTTGCCGCAATTAGGTAGTAACCACTTTTCGCTGACCCGCCTAGAAACTAAAAAAATCATTATGCATTAAGTGCAAGTACTCTATCAACAGTTATAATAACCAAATAGCCAAGCCGCGGATGCGATGGAAAGTGACAGGTTCAAAACTTATGATAGGCCACCACTACCATCTGCAACCTGTAGTTCATTTCACCAGTCGCGCTCATTGATCACTGTATAGTGTGACAATGCAATAATTAAATGGTTTTTATGCTATCACTCATTGTATTTCTGCCCTTTTAATGCTCTCAAGGTGGCACAACGTTTACCCCTTGAGACCGCTCAGGCAGTGCAGAACAATAACGATATTGCTCATTGCGACGTTGTCTGAATGATTTATACCTTAAAAAATACCATGAGATCTAACAGCGTTGGGCAAAGGGTTTTTGTATATATATGAATTTTACTCAAGCAAACAGTTTCAGAATTGAGATTATCTGCATCAAGGGCAGGGTCAACTTATTCAGTTCTATGAAATTCTGAAAATCTTGAACTTCCCAAGTGGACCCCAGACACCCTTCCAACCAACTATTCTACTAGTTTGGAAGTCAAACAAATCTCCCGCCTTCACCTCCCCCCCCCCCCCCTCCCCCTTTCTTTCTCTTGTTTTCTTGATCAAAATGATGAAGAAGAGTATTCACACTTGACATCACTTTATTGGTGGGATCAGTATCTCGCTGTGCATAAGCAGAACTCAGAGAGTTTCTGAAATAAGGCTTAACGTTTGAAATTTTATGGACAAATTCCATTTATTGTTGTTTCTTGCTTAGAATAGTTTTAATCGGTTGGACTGAATAACCTAATATCGCAGATTAATATTATTGTCTATGTAAATATTTATTCTAGATTATAAGCTTTTAAAATGCTAATGTACTCAGGTTTACCAACAAAATCTGGCTTACAGGTTCTGATGACATCCGATCTGGTTTCAATGTCTGGCTGAACATACAATTTATGTGACTGATTGGTCAAACATTGCGATCTAAAGAAAAGACATAATTGGGCCAGAAGCATCAGTGAAAAGTAAACATAAAGATAGACTGGGATATTGATGGAAAGGCTCACTAGAGACCGGAAGAGTGTCAGTGCTATTGCGACATTCCATCGTCTAGATTGTAACAAAACAGGGTCTAATGACAAAGTTCTGAAGGAAGATCCACGTGATTAATAGAGAAGGATCAGATGCCTTTAACTTCATGTAACAGTTAGTCAGTTAGTGCTTTCCAAAGGGTGGGCTGAAAACTTTTTCCATTGTGTGACTGCCTTTTAAGTAAGATGTTCTATAGACAAAACTGGGCATGCGAGATTAAAAGGAGATCTGCTCAGTCCAATTTTATAGCAAATTACGTTTATTTCACTGACCAGATGAACAATGCGAATGACTTTGCGAGGAGTATCATATTTCTTTTTTAAAGATTAACTGTGTCATTGTGATTTTTCTGAACAAACTCAAATAGCTCGAAACAAAACAGAACACTATACCTAACTATGTAGCCAATTATAAAGAAGAACTCACAATCTGTGTTCAACGCTGGAAGAATATTTTGCGATATATAAGTAAGGCCTGATAAAAGTGGCACATTTACAGACAATAGAACCAAGCACATTAAATGATACTCATAATATGTACATCTTGGTCTTTATAACTCTTACAAGGAAAGAAGCTTTGCTACCAGCGACGAAGTGCCTTAATGTCAACATGCAGCGTCATGTTTTTGACATGATTTAGATAGATAATCGTTAAAGAATTTACATACAGACAATGCATTCTCTTTTTGCTTCTCGCCATGTCCCTCCATCTGTTTTTCTTCTTCTTTGTTTTCTTCCTCTTTTTCTTTATTCTAATTTTCTCCCTCGGTCGTTTCTTCCTCTTTCTGCCCCATCTACCATACAGCTACTAAAGATGTTCGTGTATTCTGTCCGGATCTCTCAGTAGGCCTTTATATCATGAACTCTTAGAGTTAAAAGCATAAAAATCTAGCAGCTTGTGACAATTTTCTGCAGAGCAAAAATTATTTTTCCTTTTAAGGAGTGATAGACAGCCTACTATATTCACAAAGTTTGATACAAGAATGACAAATAAATAAGATACGCACCTGGACCACAGCAGGCTAATCCACTTCAAAGAGAGCTCCGTTTGGAAAAGCAGTACCACAATAAAGAATGTCAGTCGTTATCCCCGAGTCACTGTAGCAATCTCTGCAGATAAATACGTTCCCTGATAACTCTGGAGTAATAATCTATGCCAACATGACAACTGTCTTCGCCTACAGTAAGCATATTCAGACATTCCATTTCAAGCTAAGATTCAATACTTTCTATCGACATATCAGCCTGCAAAATTAATTTTAGAAATTGGTTTATTTCATTAAGCTACATATTACTTTGCTGATCTCGTTGTACCCCAAGATACAGTTTGGAAAATATAGTTAGCTTAGGCGTGGGGATGGCTAGTTTTCTTTCTTGATTTTTCCCTGTCCTTGGCAACCTGGCCTAAAATAACGTAATAAGACGCCTGTTTTTCCCTTCAATGGTTTAGATTTTATTAGAGAAGAGTGAAACAATTTGATGCAGATAACACTTTCATCAATATGTTTATAAATCCACCATACCCAGTGCTTTAGTTTTTTTTTTTTTTCAACTTGATGAGAGAAATATCTGAGCATGACAAAACTAACTAGATGCATCAAGAGAGTAAACAAAATTGGTAAAGGAGATTATAGATACATCGACCTCATAATCTGAGGCCAATATATCAGAGCTTAACATAATTCGGGAAGGCTCTGTGCACCCACTTTATTATCAATTAAAAGTTTCCAAAAAAAAGCGGACGTTTGTTGCATATCAAAACTAAGGGTGAGGGTTATTCACTTCTGCCATTAGCCATACACTTATCAAACTGACGCAAGGTTTTAATGCTATCCGTGATGTTTTGGTCTAAGTGAGTGTGAATGTACCTTGCATGTATACTGTATTTCATCAGTTGTGAATGAAATTAAATTCTTTTTGATAACAATTAAAGTTTATCTCATTTTATCTTAATAATTCAACATACGACATTGGTGAGTGCTATAACACTATCGAAGCTAAAAATATTCTCCCTCACCATGTAAGGCTTGATGTATCCTCACGACATCTTCAATCAATAGCAATGGTCTGCACTCAATCAAACGCATACACAGTGCACAGAGTACATGAATTTTTGCACCACTGATTCCTGTCTACAGACCAACTTTATCAAATTCCCGAGAAAATGCGCGTGGCCAAATTAAAATCACAGAGCTACGGATATTCAGAAGATCTTCCTTTGAATTACATCAGACCTGATCACTAGGCTCATAAACACACATCACTCACACTTGCCTACTCAAAAATGAAACAATTAAAAAATTTAAGCGAAGTTTGCTCTGAATGAGAACCGTAAGAAGGAGAAGACTCCTTAGAAACTCGCCTGCTGTCTGAAAGACTGAATCGACAACCAACAATACAAAACAACCTGTTACTGGACATTAAAACAATTGATCTGAATACCGGTTGCCTTTCTTTTCATTGCGTATTCGATCTCAATACTGTTAAACTGTTTAAAAGATCTATATTTCAATTTTAATTTGCTTATGGCCATCAACGGGCTGTCCAGGGAACAGCTAGTTAATGTTAACGACAAATTTAAACGAACACGACTATTGTACATAAACTCGCGCGTGTAGTCTAACCGTGTCATGAACACCGGCGAATAACTGTGTCACCTCTCCCGCAGGATGTTTTTGAAAACCTGGAATGACTGCTGAATAATGTAGCCAGCGTCATCTGCTGACTTTCATGTTTTATCCACGGAAGGAAACACACCACACACACAACACATCCACACACGCACACATACATACATTACATACAAGCAATGGCAAGTTGAATGTAAGATGGAAGGGAGACGACAGTATTCATGGTCAAAATGAAGTAGTATATGAATGAAATCCTGTATGTATCTCACGAGTCAATGTTATGGTTTTGGCTTCACTTTTGACACTTCCATCACGAAAAGAGCCTGATATTCCTCTCCCCAATTTCAGCAAGAGTACGTACTTCTTGATCTCTGTTGGACATGAGACACAGAGAGAAGGATAACTACTGTTTGAGATGCTATGACTCTGAAACCAGACAATGACGCTAAATCTTTAAACTGAATTACTAAGAGATCACATGACCAGAATATGTTTCTATACAAAATCCAGTTTGGTAGGCAAATAGACAGCCTAACTGATAAAGACAGATAGACAGACAGACGAACAGACAGATAGACAGACAGACGGATAGCCAGACAGACAAACAGATAAATAGATGGAGAGAGAAACAGAAAGACAGACAGATTGATTGAAAGACAGGCAGATAAACAGACATCCAGAAGGACCGACAGACACACAGACAGACGGATGGAACGGCAGACGAGCAGACAGACAAACAGACAAACAGCAGGGCGACTTGATGGACGGCAATTACCTATTTAAAGCAACATTATTCACGCTCTCCATCAATAAACCCGATGGTGATTCTTTCCTAGTCATATACAAATTTTAATGAATGCGGTGTTCTGTCAAGAGTAAAGCGGGCAGTGACATGTTGAAGTGACAGACAACTCCCGTGCCATGCCGAGCGCTGGATGTGTGGGACGTGTTGTCGTGAGTAACAGTTGGCAGGCAGCCCGGACAAAAGTAACAGTTGTGATGATACACATGAGTGATGAGGGCATCTCCTCCTCTAGAGTTATAGGTATATGTAGAGTGAGAGAAGGAACGAGAGAGCAGAGAGAGAGAGAGAGAAAACAACAACAGGATATAGAGACAGATGAACTGGTGGAAAGACGAAAGTATGGATAAAATGGATAAATAGATTAGATAATCAAACGGACGACAAAAAGATTGTCAGATGGACAGATAAGTCGGTAGATAGTTAAAGAGAGACAGACAGACAGACAGACAGACTGAGAGAAAGCATCTAGATAGTTAGACAGACAGACAAATGGACAGACACACAGAAGAACGATTGGCGGTTGGAACAACAAACAAACAGACCGACTGATAGCCAGAGAGACAGACAGCCGGACAGATCGTTTCGACAGACAGACAGACAGACAGATAGATAGATAGATAGATAGATAGACAGATAGATAGATAGATAGATAGATAGATAG
>JBCEWB010087124.1:0-12607 GCA_039654565.1 Peronia peronii
CATCCCCCGATGCAGGACCCGCGAGTCGATCCCGGTCCGTCTTCTCCGTGAGCAGACGCCATACCACAGAGCCACTGGGTCCCCCCTAGGGGGGGGGGGGAGAGGGAGGACAGATTTTATATCCTACGGGCTTTGTTTTTAGTCCTCTTCTCCCCCACTCCCTGTTTTTAAAAAAAAAAAAAAATCATTTCTTTTTCGGGAACTGTCCCATGCTAATTAAATAAAATAAAATAAAATAAAACAAAATATAAAATAAATGAAATGAAATAAAATGAGAAATAATGAATCAAATTTTAATGTAAAAGAAGAGCCAGATTTTAAATTCTATGTACATTCGTTTTTCTTCTCTTTTTGCAGTTAGAGAAATGTCCCTTCTCTGTTGTCAATTTCTCCAACTGATAAAAAGAGAGAGAGAGAGAAGAAGAAGAAGAAGAAGAGGAAGAGGAAGAAATCAAAAATAATGTCTCAAATAAGCAAAGAGCGAACAAAAAGCTTGCAAGGGAGGTCACAACACCGCGTGTGAAGACGGTGGTGTCGAAGCAATTAAGAGATCATTGGAATGAGAGCAATGGTGTCTTCTTTGAAGAGCAAGGTTCTGTCTCAGCGTTTTGGGCTAAATCGAGCTGGATATATCATTTTGCACCACTCCAAGCCTCACAGAGTGTGTTAGCTATAGAGATGACACTGGAATTCCCTCCCAGCCAGCACACTTTAAAACAACGTAGTATCTAATATTATATCAGCTTATAACATAAACTGTCAGTCCCTAAGTGTAAATTATTATTAATGTCGTCATAGAAATCTTACCACTCCGGCTTTTCTGTAGGCATTTATAGGCATTTTTTCTGTAGGCATTTCTATGTATTAATTGATAAAAACAGCATTGGGTCAAACAAATGAAAAATAATTACGAGCATAAAACACTTCAATCCTCAGTTTCTCCAAACGTTGATTTAGCAGAGTTCAAACCTTCTCATTTTGACCATAAAAGCACCAGTCTCTGACACAGATATTTTGCCATCTTCTCTTTTTATACATGTCTCAATAATTGACTGTCAGTCAATACATGCCTGGTAACAACTGTAACCATTACCTATCTCACAATTGAACAAAGCATTCAAAGAGTTATAGTTATTAAAAATCTAATCCTCCGAAGTCCACTTTTCAGTGGTTCAGATGTTGTAAGGTTAATGGATGGCAGCTCTTCAGAATTCGTTTGTTCGAGCATTTCTTGTACCAGGAGTTCGATTTGCAGGAAAACAACTTGTTCTGTCGATAGCATTGTTAGAATAGAGACATTCGACCCCTTTTTTTCTTGAGCACGAACTCATCGAAACGCTAGCTGGAAACAACGGATTCCGACTGGAGAAAGCTTTTTGTTGGTCTCGTTGTTTTTGTTATTGGGTTTGGGCTCTCCATTCGACGTCGTGATGGGTTTCTCCGTCATTGTTGTTGTCATATCCTCGACCTCGCTTTTGTTATTGTGTTATTGATGTTGTTATTGTTAATGTTGTTGTTGGCGGTGATGATGATGTTGTTGTTGTTAACTTGAAATTCTTACATCTGGCTGCTATTAACCCTAGAGCGCTCGGAATGCCAATCAGTCAAAAACTCGCTCATCATTTTTTGCGATGGACTCTCTTTCCAAATAGCACACTCTGTGCAGTGATATAGTGTTGATAAAATATCACTTTGTGGCAGAGATTATTCTTTTTTTAACATTAATGTAATATGTTATCTTAGAAATCCTGAGATACCAACGCTTTCTACTAACCTTTAACGAGTTAAAGAGCGTCTTGTTATTCTAGTTCTATTCCTTCACAAAAACAAACAAACAAACAAACAAATCCCATTTCTTCTGTATGTATCAGATTAATGCACAGAGCTGCAAAATATTCGCAGTGCCCCGTGTGTGTGTTTGTATGCATAGGTGTCTGTGTGTCTATTCGTTTGTCAATGTTCACCCATGCGAGGCTGAAAAAAGCTTGGGGTTTTTTTGTCCTATTTATGTTGGAGACAAGATATTTGAATGCTAGAAGAGAAGATTACAGCTTCTTATCATACATCATTGCTTTTGTCCTCCCGGACTGTGTACTGACAATTTCGACAGAAACAAACGTTTTGCTTGTTCTGAGAATTTAGATCATTCAAAAAATCTCGATCTTTTTTTTTTTTTTTTGTAATTGATATGGTCATGTCATTGGAAGTTTGTGTCTAGTAAAATAAATCTGCAGGGAGCAGTGGACATTAAATGCAGGCAAGGCACGTATAGAGGGAAATTGGCTTGCAACATGAAAGAGTGGACAGGCTTCAGCTTCACAAAGTCACAAGAGACACCAGTGATGGAGAGTCTAAGATTATTGTGGGCGCTGTCAATGAATGCCCATAAGACTATACGGTCATGCGATAGGAAAGGAGAAAGAAACTTATTTAATCTGATTCTCTGGCCCATGGCGCTGGTAATGATACCTCTTTGCCTTCTCGTGATCATCATGACCCATGTATTGTTAGCTATCCGTACTGCTTTAAACTCCAGCATCTCATCAAGCCATTCGTTGAGCTTTATTTTTTAACGTTGAATCTTTTCCCAACCGGTCAAGACGGGCCGATTGTTTTATGCTTCCGATGCACATCCCTACTGACTCCCCCCCTCCCCCCCCCCCCCTTTTCACGTTCTTACATACCATTAGCTATTGGAACTAAGTTCATATTTCCCACTAGTCTTTTCTATTCCATTCATGTTTCCATGTTACAGTTTTGCCAAGCTGTCTACTGCCCATAACTTACTTCTTGAACCCATAGCGCTAGTCGTAGCTGCAGCAGAATGCCCATAAGATCCGTTTCTGAAGAGTAAATATGTCGTTAATGATTGATGTTTAATGTTGTAAGTGCTATAATATGAAAATATTGAGCCAATTTGGACAAGAGGTTTTTTTTTGTTTTTGTTTTTGTTTTTTGTTTAATCACCTCTTATCGTATCTAATCTAATACTATATTAACTTATCTCATCCTATCTTCTTTTACCTTATCTTATATGTCATAAAGAGCATTCCCATGTCTAGTAATAAATATGAAATATTCAAGTACATGCTGAAGCCAATGTCTTTCTATTGTTGGATTCATCTGAAAGCACTACTTCCCTGTTATTTTCTTTGTGTGCGTTAGCGAGTACGCGTGTGTCTATGCACCGTTCCAAAGGGGGTGTTCTTCTCTTCATAGTGAAACCAATGGCTGTCTGTCTTATGCTGATCCTTCTAAGATACTCAGAAGTTTTCTCAGATGTTCAAAAATTCAGTGAATATAATAGCCCTGAGATGGAAACATTTGGGTTCTAAGAAATTCCATTATTATCTCTGGATCAATCATGTCAGCCCGAGAGCAACAACGGACGTCCCGTCGATGTCAGTGACTTGAAGTAACCAGGACAGGGCAGAACACGATTGTGATGTAATGACAGGGGGACTTAACTCTTTGCCATAAGCGCTATCTCTTCGACTGGTTGCTTGATTCTATTGTTGAAACATCAGTCTCAACAATCAACATCTGTGCTTTTGTTAGTACCAGTATTCTAGATCTTTTTCACAGATAATTATAAGAATAATAACAACAACATAATAATAATAATAATTATTATATCCATAATAATAATAATAACAATAACAAATAAAATATAATGAAAAACATTAAATAAGATAAACAAAATCAAACAAACTCACTAGTCAGGCCTAACACAATGGCATGTCAAATGTTGTAATGATAAAAGTCCTGAAATTACAAGAATTTCAGATGGGAAGGAAGAGGGGGGAAATAATTCACGGGAAGAGCGTCAATAAGGGAAAGGGGACACAACAGTGACAGGAGAGAGAAAGCAAGGCTGAACTTCAGAGAGTCCAAGCTGGGAGGATTAGTAGTATGGAAAGGAAGCAGGGATAGCAATAGATGGGTTGGACATGGGGATTATTCCAGCGGAAATCAGGCTGTCGTCAGGCCGAGCGGCCAGCTAGGCTTGGCTGCCAGCTGCTTGGTTGAGGGCGAACCGTCGAAAGTAGTTCAGCTCGTGACAATAGAAGGTCGCATGAGCACAACGGGCGCTCACGCCTCGTCGTGTGGGCAGGTCTGTGCCAACGTTCGTTGATAACACGCCTTATCTCTGAAAAGCTTGCTTCCAGAAAATGGCCATTTAGTTTTGCGATTTCTAATCTGATACAAACCAAATGAAATGCAGGTTCTGATGGTCTCATAATAACGTGAGAAGTTCTAATATACACTGACAAAATGTCTTTTTCCCTGAAAAAGACGATTTGAACAAACTACCATATTTAGATACCATTACGGAAAACATGAACATCAGTGTAGGAGGTCGTAAAAGCTCAAAATTCGAATATGCAGATGACATATTATCTTTGTGCCTCAGACCACCAACCAGCGCAACACTTACAAGAGGAATTAAACATCAAAGGGAAAGAAAGACAGCTGAAACTAAATGTCAAGAATACTCAGTGTTTGTGTATGGGAAAGATGAAACAATACAATAAAAATAGATAAAGAAGAGATTGAAGAAAAAAAATAATTTCAAATATCTTGATCAGTTAAAACAACAAATGGAGACTGTTCAATTGATATCAACAACAGAATGAGAATGGCCAACAGGAGAATGTTAGATTTCATTAATATTTCGAAAGACAAATTAATCAAAACTGGCCTCAAAATCAAAAAATGAACTCGATCGTGTGGACAATAATGGCCTACGATGACAAGGGATGGACACTCAAAAAGAAAGACAAGATGAAAATAAATGTCGGCAAAAATGTGGTTTTATGAGGAAATGGTGAGACACATCTGGAAGGAGACAAGAACTAATGAAAGTATCCTAAAGAAATGAAAGTTAAAATAAATTATATGGACAACATCAAGGGGTGGACAAACAAACAAAAGACTGAAATGTTCTGTAGAAGACAGGCAGAATGGCACACTGTGCCAAGAACATCGGGGTGGGCAGCAAGAGACTACAAAATCGACGCTGAATAGCGAGTGAGTGAGTTTTGATATCATTCGTTTAACACATAGAAAACAAAATACAATGTTTAAATGATAGAGAGCATTTGTATAGCACTTATCCCGTACAGTTAAAGATCTAAGTGCTTTACAATCTATCACATAATAAAGTGATGCAGTAAGTAGTCTCTTAGTACTGTGAAAAATTGAATTTGAACAAGATGTGGGGCAATAACTAAACTGTGATGAAAACGTGTTTTGTCAAAGTATGTTAGTGCCACATCATTATGAAGTCTGTTTTCAGTCTTCTTTTCTTCCTTCAATTATGTGTCTTTCCTTCTTTCATTAATTAAATCGAGCAAAGTGAAAAAGTAGCACTGTGTGGTAAACTTCAGTAGGCCTTTCTGTAAATCGCTTTTGGTGCAAATTCTTACCATTTATCCTTTTATTTTCAGTAATTTAATCTTTAAAATGACTGTTACTATTTGGAGAGCAACTAGGTTCAAGCACTTCATGCTTATTAACTCATGTCGCTCACAATCAAAGAATCCTAGTCCTGAATTTCTTACCCACCGCGTATTTCTAATGTGATACGCGGGCATCAGACCACAGACATTTTTTGAAGTGGTCAGCGAAATCATTCTAAACATTTGATTTCATTCTGATGTAGTCGGCCCAAATACACTGAGTCGACGAAGAAAGGCAAATTTTTGATGTGACGAATGATTTAAAATAAGTTCACCTTTATGAGTATGGTTTTCTTTTTCACAAGTTTTCTCATTACTTCAGAGTATTAGAGAACAAATTAAAACCATATGACCATTATCGCCAAACAGATTGGAAGACTGTTGTACGCTATTGAGTACAATCCGTGAAAGATCCTGAAATCAGGTGAAATTTGAAAAATTGTGCACAAAAAAATGTCTGACTTTAAAAATGGGAAAGAATAACTTTATATTCTTATTTTAAAATTTACCATGTCTACTTCAGCAGCCTCCACACAAATAAAACATAGATTGACTGAATGAGAAAATGAAAGGAAAAATATTAGTCAGACAAGTTCTGCAGACAGAAAGAAAAAAAATACCAAGACAACAAGATGACCTTTGATTTTTGTACCAATATTCTGTGGGCCAGAATAACTAACAACATGGTTCGACATGGCACTCAGACTTTCCGGAAGTGCTGTTAGTAGCCAATGAAAAATGGACTGGTAACAACACTGTAAACTGATGTGTCCGAAAGACCGTGTACAGCCTAGATCTGGTGAGATGAAACTGGAAACTGACACACTGCAGTGATGTTTAGAGGTTGAGATGGAGATACATTAGTTTTTTCAAACTGAAATTATAATTCAGGTAACGAGCAAATTACATTTTTCGAACTAGTCTAGATCTAGAGTCTAAATAGACATAGGCGATGATCTACTACAGACTACAGATGTGAATCTAGATCTAGTCAATCGAGAGAGTGTCACTGTCAAGTGTAGACTAAGTCACTAGAATTCTAATCTAAATCTAGATCTAGAATCTAGTGTAGGTGTAGGCTAGATCTAGAATCTGAGATGAGAGATCATTTAATCTAGATCTAATCTAGATATTAGAAGACAATAAAGTGTTGGCCGTTTGTACAGACCGCGGGTCCGCATAGTGTTACTTTGCTATCCAGACCCTGGTCTGTTTAGCCTAAGTGTTACGGGTACCTATCCTAGTGGGATCAGTTTTCGAGGCAGAGAAAAAAACCAAATATCAACAGAAATATAGGAATTAAAGTAGAATTTTCAATTACATTGGGAGGATGCATCATTGACAGGTCTAGTCTAGATCTAGATTAGATCTAGATCTACATATGTACGATGTTTTGCGGTCTGAATTGATGAGCCGATATGATGACCTACTTAGCCTCCGCGTGAATGGGTTAGATCCAAAGCTGCCGTAAGTATAGTAATGTCTGGGGCCTTGTCTATTGTGTTATTCTTGAAAATTTACTTGAATTACACAGAGAAGACACTCTTGAAGAATTCGAAAATGCTTAGACCTAGAACTTACTCTTTATTGCAAAAATTACTCTTTGCGCAACATCTCCCAGGCTAGTCTAGAAAACGAAACACGGGAAGTCAAGCATGCACAGTCAAAAAAAAAAAGGTAAACACGAAAACACAACAGGCAGCGAAAACTGGTCTCTTGAGGACCCCAACCTAACCTTTTTAAAGACTAATCCTAATCAAACAAGTATTTCAAATTCAGCATATGATGAAAATGTAGCACCCAGATCCTTTAGAGATAGTTGACTGTGACTAGATGCTTACCAAGGGGAGTTTCCAAAAATAGCTCCGGATCCGAATAGCAAAATAAATCTATGGGGACCCGGGCCCGTACAACCACTTCAAAAAGTGTTCATCCATCAGGTCAACTGATTAGATCTAAGGTCTGTTCCCTAGCCAAACAGCTTGCTTGCAGTGTTCCAAGCTTTTTGCCTCACTTCTTGCCAACCACAGCAAGCATACCTGCTGAGGTGCTTTCTCTTAGCAGGCAAAGATGGTGGTGCCTAATCCATTCAAGACAGCCAATGGCACTGATAATGAGGGGAGCAATGGGCGTGGCCCAGAGGTTTTTGCATTTGGCTCTCCATGAAAACGTCACAGTTCTGGTCGTACGAGGGGGAATGGGAAACATGTAGAATCTGATTTTTAAAATTTTTTTTTCAGTTGGCTTCTTGCATAGGATTTTCGACACCTAGCTATTTTAGATGGATAAATCTGAATATATTTTGGATGTCCTGTTTGTACGTTTAGCAAGTTAAAGAGTTCTTAGCCGTTAAAAATTAGATGAAAGTAAGTAGAAATGTCACTGTTGGCTCAAAATTTAAGGTACTCGAAAACTTCTTAAATAGTTCCAGAAATGAGACATATTTAGCTATTTTATTGTCATGCAATTGTCTAATTTATCTGTATAGAACGTAATTCCGATCGCACACAAGAAGATTGCTGAGCAGCCATAAGCAGTTTGCTGTGCGTGCCAAGCACTGTTCCGTAAGTTGTGCTCACCAAGCATGAGTGCTTGGCAAGCATACGAAGCATTGCGCATGGCTACAGAACACGCCTCTACACAAGACTTAATGGTTTATATTATTACATTTTATCAATGCGATACACTACTTATTGTATTGGGAATATGCAGACCTGTCAGCAGGCCCATCTTCTCCAGTCCTTATGCAACCATAAATATCTATGCATCACTTTTTATTGACAAGCCCTAGATAGACACTTCGGTAATCTGCGCACAGCGCACCCAGAATTGGCCACGAGCCTCTACAGAATTTTTGTAACCGAAACTTGCAGTGTCAGAAAGGGTGGTCTCAAATCTACGTTTGTTTCGTTGAATTGTTTCAAGTTGTGCATGGACTTCCAGATATGAAAATTTACAGGAGAGAACACGCTCCATCATGCTGGCACTTTTGTTTTTATTGGTTTGGTAGTTTTGGAGATATTTTTTCCTAAAAATAGGTAAGTTTTACCCTTTTTCTTTTCATATAAATTTGTAAACATTTAGGTGGAATATAAAAAACCACTAGGGTAACTATGTTGTTTTAAAGTATTTGTGGTTAAATTTCATGAAAATTGATCTTGACAAACCCCCTTTCAGCATTCCCAAAATTAGCTGTTGACGTCATATGGGGTTACCTATTTTCGATCTAGGTCCTCTAACAGAACATGAAGGCCATGCCATATGAGACAATGGCAATTGAAACGTGTGCTATTCAATAGTCAATGCTATCTCTAGCTCGTTTGTGTTGAATAAATCGACTTTTAATTTAAGATGTGAATTACTTGAGGCTTTTAATTTTAATTGTGCAATTTTTGGCATTTCTTGGACATTTATTTCTGTGTTCCTTGTGTATTATTCTCCCAGTGAGCATGTACATGTGACTCAGTCACTCACTGAGATAATGTTTTAGTACATAATTATTTATCTATATTATAAGGCCCATTCTTTAGACAGGCTGAGCACTTTTGGTGGCAAGGCTTACTAAATCATAAAAAATCTGACAAATTTCTGACACACTTTATTGTGTTTTGATAGATGTATTCTCTAGATCAACATACCAGTTTACAACAGACAATCCAAACTGTGGTATAAATAATTTTTTCCTCTTCTTTGTAATGTGTGAAGTGCATGCCCCCCGAATTCTATCTCTAGGTCACCAGAGGCTAAAATATTTGTAATCTAGATATAACTTGCTAATTATTTTTTTTTTTTAGAAGATGGGAACGCACTCAGACTTAGTAAGAATACTTCAGGAACTTGCCACATGTACAAATCTAACGGGGCTGTTATTTTCCACATTCTCAATACATCTACATTAAAGTCTGAGAAGAAAGATTTTGGACCAACAATTGAAGTTCTTAGATCCGTAATAGGCCATGAAGTCCCAGACAATACAACACTGAGATTGAAAGAAATGCAAAGATGTGTAGTTTAAATTCACCAATTTAAAGAAGCATTTCAGTTCATCAAGCACTTGGCAGAAGCTTGAATATTATTTACACTGCTCATTCTTTCAGCAACATGATCATGTGTTTGTAGCCTCTGAACAAGAACATGCCTCAACATCCACCCCAAAGCCAACAAAAAGGAAAATATTGTCTTCTGATTCTTATTCCCCAAAAAAGTTCAGAACCAATACATATTTTCCGAAAAAGCTAAAGACAGACTGTGAAAAATGTACCAAACAAAGACAATCATTTGTCAAGACTGTTCAGGAGTTGAAAGCACAGATATCAAAAAATTATTCCATGCAAAGATCTGTTGCAAACATAAAGCATATGTGCAGAAAAAGAGATGTTGATCAGTGGCATAGAAGGACAGCTGAGAGTGTGAAACGTCTTACAGAAACTGTATCCACCTAAAAAGAAGGGCAGAGCTAGCAGAGAAGGCAAATCTACGCAGTGGAAATAAAAATAGAACTTTGGAGACCAAGAAAAAAACTCTTCAAAAGAAAAACAAATCTTTGGAGGCAGAAGTGAAAGACCTTAAGAAGAAACTGAAACTGTTGGAAAAGACACGAAGATGCTCAAACACAAAATGATGAACTTCATCAACACTCTAGCAGCTCGGTTTCTCTTATTGAGACAAAAAATGGAAGCACTTACCAAGGATGCATATGACAGTGTGTTTATTTTATGTTGTCACATCAAGTACTTGTATCTGCCTGCGGACCAGTCATGCAAGAGGTGGTTAAAAAATATCACAAACAAGTCACTTTCAAGTGTGCCATCTACGACAACAGCAGCTCAAATGGCATACAAACTTGCCAAAATTTCAGCAATTGAAATTTGCTCAATCCTTACTAGTCAAGACCATATTTGCTTGTCATGGGGTGCTTCAAGTATTGATGGCTCCCATGTCAATGAAATCCATATCATCACTGCAAATTTGCCGCTGATACTAGATGTCAGGAAACTTCCAGGTGAACGTGCCTCAGACTATGTGGCCCATATTTTATCAACGTTTGCACGCATTGCTGTCATCTACTGCAAATATCAGGCAGATCCAGCTGTCACAGAGGCCCATATTTTGCAGTGTTTGTACCAAGCTATATTAAGCACTGTTACAGCCCGGGCTTCTGTGAATACTACAACTATTCAGCTGCTAAGAGAGACTTTACAGATGAAATAATTGAACTCCACTGTAATGTATATCCTTTTGATGCCTTTTCCAAAAGATGCAGAGAGAAGCTGACTGCCTTTGACTTGGAGAACAGCATCAAAAGGAATATTATGGCAATGAAGAGACAGCTGTAGACTGATTTATGCCTTTTCCAAATTGAGGTTTAAGGCTGGAGCAGGTGATTCAGAAGGCTTTAAGAATTTCTTAAGACAGAATGGCTTGCTATTAGGGATTTTTGTCAGATATATAGGAAACAGGCTACATGTCATGATGCTTTCATCTAGAGTGCTTCTTTTTTGCGATCAAACAAAATTGGTTTCATTTCTCCAGATGGCCAGCACTGCTGCACCTCGACTGCGAACTGTGTTGCTAGCTGATCTGCAAGATGAAAAAATTATTGACCAAATATGGGTTCTGGCAGTGATAGGCAAGTTTGTATCTGGGCCTTGGATGACAGACTTGTACAGCACGAACAGATCAAACCTCAGTATGATTCCCATACTTCAGGCAACCAAAGCAAAACTTCAGACATGGGCAGCTGATCCGCTGATCATTTTCCAGTAGCCATGATTGACATATTTACTGCACCCATTGAAAAAGATGACCCTGTCATTCAGATCATTTTTTCTGTGGAGCCATCAGATGTCCGCATCGTTCTCATTGAAAATCGGATGAATGCTATACTCCATGTTTACAACACCCAGATATTAGAGTACACTGACGGACACCTCTCCAAACTGATACCTCGTCAACAAAAACAGACAGACACAGCTCCAGCTCACAACATACAGTCTGAAAGAACACTTGCACTTTTAGATGGTATTTGGCGACGAGCACCCAATACTACTCTAGGTTTTCTAAAGGCAAAGTAAAGTGCAGACTGAACAACACGCTGTAGTGGCTGCACAAGGAAAAAAACAAAGACCAAAGAGATAAAGAAGTTGACAAAGAAGTGGCTGTGCGCAGGAAAGAAGTAGCCCAAAAGTGAGACAAAACAAAAAGGGCACATATCGCAAAGATGGTTAATAAAATGCTTTCCGGTGAAACGGATCAAGTGACTGATCACATCATTCAGAAATGATTCTCAGATTATGGAAAGTGTACTCTGTTCACATGTGTGGGAAGATAACAGAATGGACAGAGCATACTATGGCAGGATTAGATCTGTGAAGAACGCACAGACAAACAGGTATAAGTTAACTACTGCCTGTTGGATTACAGAACAGCTGGAAGTAGACGGAGAAGACCACAGTGTCCAAGCCTGTCATTTTTTTACAGATATGATCCTGGGAGACTTGACAGTCTGTTAATGTGTGTGGTGATCCGTAACATATGTTTTTACATTGTCTTCCCATCAATCTTGTGTTGCTTCTAATCACAAAAGTCTTTTATACATGTCAAAAATGGTATGTGTAGAATGCCCTCAAAAAGACAATCAATTTGATATATTTCGTTACATGATTATTTTGATGAATAGAGGTTCTAGGGGGTAAATAATCGATTTCAGGTTTACTGGTATGCTGTATTATGCTGTGCACAATATCGTGCAATTAAGTGTTGCTCAGTGGTGGAGAATTTTTATGGATGAAAATACTTACCTGAATGTTGTCTAAATATTTGTTTGTTTACCAGGTCTTTCCAAAGGCATGTTTCATCGGCATAAAGAAAGACCAAAGCAAAGCAAAATTGGCTTCAATTTTCCCATTATAAAAGAGGACAGAAAATCAGGTCACAAAAAAATTAAGCACTTTTTAACCAAGTGTGATAGAAACAAAATTCAAAAAATTCTTTGATCAGCTAAACAAGAGCTATCTATTACATAGGTACTTTTCAGCATTTAATGACTTTGAATTTTTTACCAAAATGCCTACCCTAGATTCTATAACAGGATGTGGTTTGATTCATGATTGCCAAAGAAATATTACATCTAGATCTAGATATCT
>JBCEWB010087135.1:0-12606 GCA_039654565.1 Peronia peronii
CCCCCCTCCCCCCCTCCCCCCCATGGTGGCCCCGGGGTACATAAATAGGCTCTCTGCTACCACCTGCAGGCAGTGAAAGTCCGCCACCGGTGGGATGTCTCCTATGGAATGCCATTCTCAATGTTCCAAGGATGACATATCTTCTTTCTCTCCTTGCTCCTGTCTTCTGTCCTGTTTTCTTTCCTCTCTTCTTCTATGTGCTTGATCAGCCTTTTCACGTATAAATGTGTCTTACTGTGTTTGGCACAATATAGCTGAGATCTGATGTGCTGTTAAATCCCAACACAAACAAATAAACACTTTAGCACAGACTAGATTTAGCCTAGGTCAGATTACATTTACGAAGGTTACGTCACTTCAGTCCCATTTTTTTCACATTATCATCTCTTTGGGACAGCTGGTGGGCAAAGATTTTCATCATAAAGTGTAGAAGTGATTAGGCTTCAATTTTAACCATCTAAAGTTTCAGTGTTGTTGCCAATCAATTTGGCCAATACCTCATAATGAATTATCTGGCTCAATGAGCAGTGAAGGGGCTACTGTGGCCAAGGGCTTATCCATCTGCTGCTCAATGAAAGTGCCCTGGGTTCAAATTTTCAGTGACTCAACTGCCTCCTGACTTCTTGGACAGGGAACCCACATCTAGCTTTCTCAGATAGTGTTGTAGGCTATTTATAATATTTGAAAAGTTGTTGAGGTGCAAAGTATAATGAGCAAATTGTGGGCAAAGCAGCCCCTTAGACTTGATTGTTAAAATTCTTAGCTGAAGAAGCCATCAGCTGTTTACTACTTCATAAATAATATTATTAAAAAAGACAATTGTCTCATGTAGGTAACAGATAGGTACTAGGCACAAAGACTTGACTTGTTATCATTTTAGCTCAGAATGCAAACCAAGGATACTGCTAATCTATAGCTTCCTTTAATTTTGTTTTGTGGCCTTTATGAGGAAAATTTATGTGCCAGAAACATTAAAAACCAAATTAAATGTTTATTTTTTCCAGGCATGTAACTTACTTGGACAAAGTTCAGTCAACTAAGATGGAGGCAAGTCAAGATAGCAATTCAGATGCTCTTAGCAATAGTCCTAGTGAAAGAGATACTCACAGCTTTGGAGATCATTCATCAAATGCAGCTTATGATAAAGCTGACAACCGTACATCAGAAAATGAAGCTGTTGTCCAAAATGAACTGCAGGACTCTAGCAAGGAAAAACTGTGTCAAAGTGATCAAGGGAGCAATGAAAAGACACATGTGACCATACCACAACAAAATGATATTGTGCCACCATTTCTTAATCCGACTGATGTGGAAACCAATACTGAGCAAGCATTGCTTAAATCAGAAATGCTATTTTCAGAGAAGAGAGTCTGGATATCCATAAGTGTCATTCTCATATGCTATATTGTCACTTTTATCTCTCTTGTTCCAATTTGCACCCAATACTTTTCATACCGTATTGCTTATGATAAGTACAATAAATCTGTGAACTCTTCAGAGAAGGAGAATAAGTGTGCCAATACAACCAGTGAGGATGAGGATTTTACTAATAAAGTACAAAGGGAAGCATCCAACACCATTTTGTATGCCACTTTTGCTTCGGGAATCCCAGCAGTCTTTACCTGTCTGTTTGTCGGCTCTTACTCTGACTATTTAGGCCGTAAACTGCTGCTGATAGCCTCAATATCGGGAGGAGTAGTCAGAATTGTGGTTCTGTCTCTTATCATTGAGCTGCATCTGGACATTGAGCTGTACTATGCAGGAGCCTTTGTGGATGGACTCCTAGGCTCATACTATACCACTACCTTGGCTGCCATGGCAATCATTGCAGATATCACACCGCCAGCCAATAGAGCAATCAGATTTGCCATTCTGGAAGGCATACTTTTTGTCTCAAGTGCCCTTTCTCAGGTATGGTGGGCTGTATATTTGATATTTGCTTATCTTTCTCTCATTAAGAACTATTTCCCTTAGGAACAAATTATATTCGGTTTAATAATAAAATAGTGGACATGACGTAAATGCTGTTCTTATCTATGGTCTTTAAAGAAATTTACTATCATCTGTGATTCATCAGGAATATCTCTTATAGAGACCATGATCTTTACAAAATGGTAGTAATGGTTATTGTGTTCAGTTTTAATGTGAAATGCACAGAAGAATTTTAAATGGCTTGTGTCTAGTAAAAAAGTTAATTGATACTGAAGACTATTCATATAGCATTCAAATAGTGTTGGGTTTTTTTTGTAATATTCAGAGGACTTATTTAAAAATTAGTTCCTTATCTTGCCACTTTAGCCCCTGGAAAATAATGCTTTTTTTGCATAGAGATTTATGTTAGATATCAAAATGCCAGACACTAGAGCCACCCTTGTGAATCGTTAAATACTTAGAAATCTAAATACAAGCAGTTTAATAAAGTTTATTATTAATCGTTCAGTGAATGTTTGAAATCATCAAAGATTGACGGTTTACCCTTTGTTCTGTATGCTCATATAAAATTGATTATCAGTTTTCGTATTCTGAATGGGAGGTCACCGTGACCATGTGGTTAGGGTCTGCTACTCGGCTAAAAACTCAGATTGTGGACATCATGGGTTTGATTTTTTAATCTTATCTTTAGTACTATCAGGAGATGGGAAGGATTCGAAGTTAAGAATTTAGTTTTTTTTTTCTGTGACTCAGTGGCCTCCTGGCTTGTTGGGTAGGGAAGTCTGATGTCTAGCTGTCTCAGGTGAATATACATGTATTTAGGCAGGTCTGTGTGTACGTTGTGCACATTAAAGAACCCTTGGCAGTGAAACATTGGTAGAAAAGTAGGCGGAGATACCACTGTCCTGACAAAATTTCCAAATTTCTGTCAACAAAAATTCTTCTCATCAAAAACAAAGCAGGCATTAAAGCAGAGACAATCCAACTTTCTTAAGATTGAAAAGTTATGAACATAATTTAAAAAAAAAAAATCCTGACGTGTTTTTAATTTCATGTGTAAAAATTTATATTACATTATATTTATTCTTCTTTCAGGAGTTTGTGGCAAACTCACCTTGTAGTGTAGGTGAAATTGGTCAAAATGCCCTTGAAAAAAAAATCAAATTTATGTATTTTCAGTTGGCCATTGGATACTTGATTGAAGAGGAGGGCTATTTCTTGCCAGTTGTTTTTTGTGGTGGTCTGCTGTTTATAGCTCTTGTGACCCTGCTGTTGTTCCTGCCTGAAACTGTGAAGAAGAAAAATGATTTTCAGTGGAACCTGCTTGTTCACATTAAACATGTAAGTCTTGATTCATCTTTACATATGTGTCAAGAACATCATAGACTGTGTGAATTTGCTAGTCATTGCAGCTTAGCAACACTGCACAGTATGAATTGCATAAGTGTTTTTGACATGCCCAGTTTTTAGTAAACCACTTTGTGACCAAAATCTTGCCAACAGCTGCAAAATGACTATCAGTGTCTCTCTGTCGCTAAGGCAGTAAGTTACATAATTGGCAAATGAAGACCATTTGATGACCCTTGCACCTATAGAGCTGTAAAGATTTCTGCTACAGTTGTGTGCATGAGCAATGAAACACCACAATGAGGGCAGCAAAGTCATAACACAGTTGAATTGTTCTGAATCTTTGTTTGGCAGGAGACTTGACCAAGCGGTGGCTGAAATTGCATCTTAGACAATTTTGCCATCTTTTCAGTTGAGATGCTTTGAAGTTACTCCATCTTCCTCTTAACCTGATTGAAATACATATTACACTAATAATCTGCTCACAAATTGCCTTGCTGTATGAATTGTTCACAATACAATAAATTTCATTATGCAAAAAAGGAGCCGCGTCTCTTATGTGACAACTCAGAATGTTGAATAAAGGAATCATTTGCTACAATGCAAAAACTGTGAGATTCAGAATGAGTTCATTGGGATGTAATACCTAAATGTGATCCATTCATATTGCCTAGCTTCCCAGGATCTGCAGCACAGTATCAGGACCAGAGTCAGCTGGGTACTCTTTAAATTCAGTTCTATAACTATATTTTTAGTCAGTTGAGCCATATTAGTATATATCTGTAATTGGAATGAAATGTGGTTTTGTGCTTCCCCCTCTCAAAACCAGTGTCTGTCTGGTCACTCTCAGCCCCATTATTTCATCCCTCTCCCTTTCACATTCATCCCAGTGTTGTCATTTATTGTATCGAATGTAGCAATGCATATGTTTTTTCTTGTCACAATGTAGAGCTAAAACCAGAACAATTTTTGATCACTCTCATGATTCCAATTACACAACTGTACAGACAATATATAAATGTAGTAGTGATGACAACCATTCTGCACATTGTTGATTAAGATGTAGTCCTGAAGGATCAGGAATTTTTTTCTCAAGATATTAACAACTACAAATATGATATCTATGCTCGCTCAGATTGACACAGATGTAATTCTTACAAAGTAATTGACTCAGAATGAGTTGACGAAAGTACAAGTCGAACCATGTTATGGTTTAATTTATGGTGTTACAATGAATAATTTAATTTTAAGATTGTAATTAGGAAAAATACATGAAATTCCTGATAGATATTTTGTTCAGGATTAAAATGTATGGATAGTATTTTCTGTGTTAGCGACAGCTAGGGATGTTCTTCTGTCCTCTAGTTATCATCTACTGTTATGTCTAAGTGTTTTCAAAAGAATGCAAGGATAGGGATATAACAATGACTCAGGGCACATTAAATATTGTAGAGGATACAACAGGGAAAACAACTTCCCCATCTGCAAAATACATCCACATTACACAGACACACAAAATAGTAAAAAAAAAAAAAGAAGTCAGTAAAGTCTGTGAGCGGGAAGCCCTTAAAATTCTTGCTTGACACGTTTTTTTCTCTTTTTTAATTGATAAAAACATTAAAAAATATCTTTGCAGTCAACTCTGGAAAATGACTGAACACTTTGGTGTTTGCTAGGTTATGCAGGCACAACAAACAATAAAGTTCCACTTCAACTGATAACCCAAGAAATCTCTCATCAGTGCAGTAGAACAGAGGGGAACCCCCTGATACTTAGTTTTATAAGCATGCACATGCAGAACTGGTTGTTTGGCTGGAATGGGTGATTAAGGCCCAGCTTATTTCAGAAGTGAATTGGTGATTTTTTTTTTTCCTTTTTAATGAAGGTTGGTGAGAGAAGATGATCTTTCATTCAAACAAAACAGAAGTATTTATAACAGATTTTGCTCTTAAAAAAGAATCTCACATGATCAATATTTAAACAAAAAGTTGAAAAAATATTGTCTCTGAACAATGAACAAATTATGAAAATTGGATTTCATTGTTAGAAGTGAGGGTGGACATGTATAGAACATTATTTGTAGAGTCCATGTGGCTGTATAATATTTCATTTCATTGATGGAGCAGTTTAAGCATCTGACAAAACCTACAATTTTATCAATCTGTTTTCCTCATAAGGGATTTATGAAAAAAAAGTAACTGACGAAGTTTTTGTTCCTATTTTCAATGTTATAACCTACTATTTACATTACGTTATTCTACGCCTTTCAACCTGCTGCCAGTGACTATTTCATTCTATTCTATCATAATTTTTTGTTTCATTACCTGAGTACAATCCTTGCTCATTTGCAGACATTTGGGTTTTACTTCTTGGAAGGCACAAAGATCAGCCGGGTGCGTTATGGAATTGGTTTGGCAACATTCCAAACACTGATGCTGACCAATCTTGGGAGATTGAATGTAGAGACTCTGTTTGTGCTGAATTCTCCCATCTGTTGGGATTCCATGGACATTGGGATATTCAACTCCATCAGACTGGTAGGTTCTAAACCATAAGGTGTGAATGGGGTTGCATGTGTTTTGAAGTTTATTAAATCTATATATGTGTGTTCAACAATCGTGAACAGTAAAGCAAGACCTTGTGCTTCGTTCATATGTGTATGTCAGTGGAATTTCAGGCCAAACGCTGTCCCACAGAAGTGGTCAAAATTTAATATAACCATTAAATCTATAACTTCTGTGTTTCTGAAATACATAAAGCTTCACTTAGCTTGTGGTTAATCATTGTTCCTTTATATTTATATTCAATTATCTGTGTTGCTTGCCTTAAGTCTTTAAATTTCAATCTGCCTTATGTTATTTGAGCCTGGAAAATTTGATTTGCTTGTCATTATAATTTCTTTACTTAAACTATCTCTCCGCAGGTTGTTATGTCTTTAGTTGCAGTAATTGTTTTAAGGCTGTGTAAGTACAGAATTTCACTGGAAACCACAGGAATGCTTTGTGGCCTTAGTGCAATGGCTGGGTTTATCATGGAAGGATTCGCTGACTCTACAGCTGCTATGTATTTGGGTATGTTATTTGTTAGTTGTTTTTTTTTCATTAAAAAAAAAAAAGAATTCATATTATATGTATTTATTTTTTAAATTTGAATGGGATGGTAGGCAAGAAAAAAACAGCAGGGATATTACTTCTGTGTTTTGATTTGAGGTTCCTTTCTTTATGAAGTCAATAAGAGGAAGCAAAAATAGCAGTAATGCGTGCATTTGCTAACCGTGAGAATGTGTTACCTTTCTGCTGTCCTACTGGACCAGAAGCTCACACCGCAACATTCAGATGATCAAATTGTGAAAGGCTATCAACAGACACCTCAGAAACTGAACTTATTATACCTTAATAAACATACAAATGATAAAGAAAAACTGATATTTTATAAATTACTCTTTATGAACAGTTCTTTATTACAGTACCTCCTCATCTGTTGGATGGAATATTATCTACAGCAATATTAAATTGAATCAGCACCCTTAAATTTGTATCCTTTGCTTCACTACAAATTAATTTTACAATTATTTTTTCTTGTTCAGAGAGATCTCTAGCACTCAAGAAATTTTGTCATACAGAATCCTCCATGCGGGCACAGAGTATTCAGAGCTGTAACATAAAAGATTCTTTGTGTTGACTGAATGAAATTATTTGCTATCATGAATGGGGCAAGTGCTGAGCTCAGATGCTATTTAACCGATGTATTTTGATCTTATGAAGAATACTGAATACAGCTTGCAAGGAGCCTCTTCAAATCATGTTAATATAATGAATATGCTCTGAGTCTGAAGTGCATTGTGAGGCAGAATGGGACCATAGACACACTGATGCATTGTGAACTCAAATGTTCAAAGCTGAAACAGTGTGCCACTCATTGTAGAGATTTTTTAAGTAGCAAAGCTAATCATATGAAGGCTTTCCAAATCATAAACTGTTTTAATACTTACAATAATAAGGGGATTCATTTTTTACCCTGTGGACTTTTCACATTTGCCCTTTGTGAATGGAGAGTTGAATAATATGTTATTTAGTTTCTTAATATGAATAAGTAGTCTACTTTAGAGGACAGAAAAATCAAAATTATACAGTCTTAATGTGCTCTCTTATTGTTATACTATTAGATCTACATCTTATATTTTAATTTGGATCTTTGTTTTCTGAGGTTAATGATAAGACATTACATTTATTAAATTGTAGACTTACTAAATATAATAATCAGTTTCATGGAGTGTTGGACTGCTGATTGCTCTTTGGGTTTGTCAACTGCAGGAGATTGCCACAGGTGACTGAGATTTAGAAAATACTGGTGGTAGTTACTTAGATCTAGATCCAAACATTCTTGTGCATATGTGTAGGCCTACAGATTTGTCTTATTCTGCATGCCTCATCCAGTTGGCCTAGATTTTCTGTGTTATAAACATAATTTGTTTAACCTTTTATGATGCCATTTTAGCTGCCCTAATAGGAATTCTCTACCTAGCCATCATCCCCATACCCCGAGCTCTGCTGTCACAGATTACTTCACCTACAAAACAAGGTCAGTCAAATATCAGCATCTTTTTTAGTTTCTTTCATTTCTCTTCCAAGCTAATATTATATTTCCCCTCTTCCTTGCTTTCCAAGAGAGGCTTTGTTTCTTCTCTTTGTGTTTATTTGTGTCACCAAATTCGATTCTTTTTTTTTTTTTTATCTTCCCCCTGTAGTTATAGCTGTCTCTTTTATTTCTTTCCCTATGAATTCAGATGGTAACGAAATACAACCACGTGCTTTATTGGCAAGTGCTTTCTTGAAGATTTTTACCATCATTCTTATGTAGGCCTATCATATACAGGGTGAGTCAAAGGTAATCAGTCAATGCATACTCATTGTAAGTTAGTGGACGGCTATTTTTACTCATAGAACTTCTAAATGCATTGAAACACTTCCAGCACTTTATCTGATTGTTCTCTACATGGCATTTGTTTCATGTACATTATTAAATAATGTATGACCTAAATATCAATAAATGTTATCATTTGGACCAAAAATGATCTGACTGCCTGATTACTTCTGACTCACCCTGTATATTTGAAACACATTAACTTTGTTAATGTTCATTCTTTAACAGAAGAGGAAATTTTATAGCACAATAGAAAAAAAATGAAATTGAAATCATCATAGATGGAAGATAAATACATGTATAATATATCTTTTCAAATCATGATAATGATGTGGATTTAGCAGTTATTTTTAGGTTTTTCAACTGTTTTCAGAGTAAGAAAGATTCGAAATATGATGTTAAATACAATTCATGAAACAGTTATTAGATATTTTTTCCAGCTTTTTATAAGTAAGATGTCTTCAAACAATGATGTTTTACTTAGATTCTTGTGACAATTATTAATTGATATTTGTAATTTATCTGAGAAAGCAGTCTACAGAACATTGTGTTGATTTTGATTTGTATAGAGTGTATACTTAGTTATTAGATTTTTCTAACTTTTGCTTGTAATTCATGTTTTTAGGAGCTCTTTTTTCAAGCTTGTCATGCTTTGAGACAGCTGTCAGTATGGTGTCTTCCACTGCCTACACACTGGTCTATAATGCCTCACTGGACACATTTAAAGGAGCTGTGTTCATGGTTATGGCATCCCTGTGTTTGATCAATGTCCTCCTGTTAGTGTAAGTATCTGTGAATCTTTATACACTGAATATTTAGTATTGCATCACTAATCATCACATAGTATGATGTGATATGGCCTTGGTGATGGGGGTGATTCATTGTTATTGTTCTCAACTGGTGTTGTCATGTACCAAGTTCATTTTTAACTAGTGTCTTTTATCTTCCAGGCTCTTTTTCCTGTTATCATTGCTTCCTCCAAACTTAATTTTCTGTCACTTTGCCAATGAATATCCCTTCCTCTTTTTTGTTTAGGCTATTGCATTCTCAAAACAGGTAAATGTCAGCCGAAATCTACTGAGCAAGGGAAATCAAATGATTTTCTGGATTAAAAATTCGTTGTTTTTTTTTATAAGAAATCATTGCACTAGAACACCAGAAGAAAAGCTTGAATTGTCCACACTAGTCTGTTCCATGAAATAATCTTCACTGTCTTATCCATGATATTTTTTAATTTCTGCTCTAACAATGTAGCATTACATTAATATGGTCACACTGTACCAGAACCCATTATGTCTGAAAGTCTCTAGCCATCACAGATTCCTAATTCAGAAAGTATGGCAGGAATTTCAATCCAAATATGATGTTCTGCTTTTAGGGCCTTTCGTTGGGTTAGGCTGCATTATCCAGTCAGTTATGAATACTTGGTGAAAGACAGAGATGAATCAATGGAGCCAGGTCAGAGGAAAGACTATGAAGATGGACTGAGAGAAACTGCACCTTTGTTAAAGGACAGACAAGACCAGTACTGAACTTTTCTAATGTCTTTCAATTTAACATGATTTTGATGAAGATCTTGTGATACTTATATTATAATAGTTTTGTTGGTCTGTATGAGACACAACACGATGAAATCAGGCGCTCATCAAACTGAGGCAACAGACGAAATCACGTGTTTTTCAACAGTGAATGAATTTTTAACACAATTTTGTTTTCTTCACAGAACCCTTCTATATGAAGCTAAAATACATTTCAGAGACAAATTTGCTGAAAGAGATTGAGTAAAAGCCCAAAACTTAATTAAGTTGCATGGTCTAAAAAGAATTAGTAAGGATGTACAAAAATGATCCACCATTTTCTCCCGAAATTCAATTGCTGCAACAGGCTACACCCATCATCTTAAATAGCCAATATCTCAACTTCTACCTAAGGTAGAATGAACATTTTTTCACACACAGAAAGGGAAATGAACAGCCTTCACAGTGATAGCAATAACTCCATATGCTCAAAATTTGACGAGCGCCTGTTTTCATCGTGTCGTGTCTCATATTTCGCTTTTCAACCTCCACTGGGAAGTTATCTCATAGAGTTTTATTGTAAGTTGACAATTGAACTTTTCAATTTAACTTGACTTTGACAAAGATTTTGTATTTCTTCAAGAGTTCTGTTGTAGCAATTGACATTTTCACTTCTTATTTGTATAATATGAGATACATGGTATAAACATGATATTAATCTTCAAAAATTGCCTTATTTCACTGTCATTGGTGTTGGTGTTGTTGATGTGGTCCTATCACTGAAGTATTTACATGAAATGAGGTCAAACTTTTCTCCTCCTTTCTCTCCCTCAGTCCTTCCATCCATCCTTCTGTACCTCCTTCTTCCTTCCTTCATTGTTTTTCTTCTCCCTTTCTTCCTTTTTTCTTCCTTCATATAAAATAAAATTTATATACCTTTTTCTTCTGTTCTTCTGTCCTTTCTTTTTTCCCTCCTTCCTTTCTTCCTCCATTACTGATTCAATAATTTCTACCTATTTTACATTACGCACGGAAGCATCTCCATCTACCCAGTTAATACTATTGATGTTTACTGATTAAACTTTAACATCTCTATTCATTCTTTATCATAAATTCATATTAATAGGGGCATAATATGTAGAGACAGACATGTGGACCGGGACAATTCTTATAGAATTCTTATAGGCACAAATACTTTATACATGCTTTAACCTTTTTACAGTGTACACTCCTTCACTGAGTCATTCTCTTCATTCATTGGATGCGTAATGGTGACTTGTTACTAGCACAGTTGGTTACTATTAACTAATCTACCACTATTAACACCATTACGGTACAAAGATTGCTACACGAATGACTCAGTCAGTCAATGCTCACTGTGACTAACATGACCTTGCCATAATGCATTCAAAGTTAAAAGTGTCTATGTAGTCTATGTATAAAATATCATATGGCTTTACTTTCTCTGCCACATAATTCTCTTTCGCCCCCCCCACCCCCTTCTGTGCTCCAAAATCAAATAGAAATCTCTCCTTTTTCCCTAACATTACAAATCACTCTTATCACAAGAAATTTGCAAATCATTTGGTTGCCACTGCCAGAAGAATCGATCACTGAGCATCCTCATCTGTCAACACCAGAAATTGTGAGCTGCATTCGTGCAATAAAAAAAAAGAACAAAAGACACAGAGAAAGAAGAGAGGAAAGAAAGAAAAAGAAAAAATGCTATCCTTGAAATTTCACTCATTCTATTCAAGGTTAATCTGCTAACAATGTCAAGGAGAGCCATTTCTCTCGTTATTCTTTGCATTGGATTTTTTTTTTTCTCAAAGAGCATAAAGGTGTGGTTAATTGATAGAAGAGGTCGGCTGTTGTTATCTTTTGAGACATAAATTGTCATCTGTATAAGAGACATATGAGTAGTAAATGCCGTCCTAGAGAATCTTATACTCCAGTACTTTCCAACCCATTGACACTTGCAGGATTAAATTTGCGAGATTCGTTAACTCTTTCAGCACCACATGACGTCAGAACCTCACACTGTTTAGCAACTGATGATGCATTTTTTAACCGTGAGAATGAGAGTGATACTTAGGGAATGTAAATGATACGTGGAATGTGTGCGCATTTTAAGTATCAGTCTGTGAGGATGACAAATTTTTAAAGTGTGAGTATTGAATCTGTTCCATTTCCAATTTGCCATTTCATCCTGCAGTTGCCTGTATAGCAAACCAGAATAAAATGAGCGAGTGCGGTCCTTGGAGGAAAAAAAAAGATTGTAGGACATCACTGATTTGTTTCATTAGATATGTATCATGGCTTATTTCATGACACTTCGTCATTTTATTCTTAATCATTAGTTTCAGTTGGATTATTTAATTTCTTGCCGTGGCCTACAAGATATAGTTTTTAAGGGGGGGAAGGCTTCTGAAAGTGATTTTTTTTAAAATAATAAAGATAGGCTATTTTAACCTTGTCCATCGCATTCAGCATGTTCAAATTAGAGAAAAACAGTGAAAAAAATCGACTTTTTCAAATAGTTGCCATGACAACGCCGCCATCTTGGATTTTGGTGTTTCTAAAATGACTAACTTCAAAATCTTTCTAGTCCGTCAAATTTCCACAAAACTGGATAAAACTTTGTGAACGTCTTTTTTGACATAATATCTAAAAAGTGACATATTTTCAGCCCTTTGTATGCAATAGAAAATGTTCTACAAATTTTTGAAAATGCCATGTAGCGAAATTTCAAATTTCGCCATTTTTTCATACTAAAAACCTATTTTTCTCGGAAACTTACCAACAGAATCGGACGCGCATATGTACGTTTTTTAGTTTTGTTGTGAACATGATGTGTGCCAAATTTGGTTAGAATCGGTTCAGAAAC
>JBCEWB010087146.1:0-12606 GCA_039654565.1 Peronia peronii
GCATCTTTTAAGAATAAATGAAAACATGTCATTTTTGACCCAAATTGATGATTTTCTACCCGCGAGCCCCCTTAATCCTTTCTTAAAATCTTAATCTTTTGATTGCTTCTAGAACTTAGAAAAAAAAACACACACACACACAAAATTCTGAGATTGTTACCATCTGAAAACTCAGAATCTCAGTGAAAGTGTAATATCTACTTTTTAGCGTCTCTGCTGACAAAAGATTTTACAACTCAAAAATGAAAACAGACATCTAGGGGTCCTGGCATTGAAAGATTTAAATCACATCAGTCATTTGTGGTTTATCCTGTGGCTATTGAAATTAACGAACAAATCAGCAACAACAAAAGCTAAAAGGTCCAGGGTATCCATTTAGATAATATTCAAAGCCCCCCCAAAAATCATAATTTTGGACATACCAGTTTTAAATAAAATCTAAAATGTGAAGGATATCCATTTATGTAGTTTATATTCAAAGCACATCTAAGAAATCATAATTTTGGTGGACATATCAGATTCAGAACTTTTACATCGTTTGTTTTACTTCTCCTTCATTAGTTTACAAGAAAATGTCCACATATGATTTCATCATTATGCAAAGAGAAAAACATCAAGAGAAACAAATTAGCCCGATGAGAGACATAACTTCTGCAGCATCTCGGTCACAGCCTATCAAGGTAAGTGGAAACATTTATAGCTGCTAATCTGGTTTTAAGTGGTTATCATAAGATTGAAACTGTTGATGTAAAATTTAAGACTGTCTCATGAGAAGTGGGATTTTTAAAATTTAGATTAATTTATTTTGTTATTTGTTTATTTTTTATTTTTAAGCATTTTTATGTTCCTTTTTTATCTCTTTTTTTTGTTGTTGTCTTGGCTTAAACTTAACTATTGACCAACTGTCTCTGCTTCATTGCAGTTTGTCCCCATTTGCCCTTGGATCTCAAAGACAATAAAAATTCAGTGAAATTGATTAGAATATCTTCGCCGCCGTTTGCTCTTCACATTGCTGCTGTTTGCATTTAGAATATTTCAATAATTTTTAACTTAGAACTTAATTTTGCACTGGAGCACTGTTTCCTAAAGAAAATTGCTTTATGTTTGAATTATGAACTACATCATCATGTTGATATGTGCAGTCTAAATTTTGAACAATGAACATTCAAACTTGCATTTTGGAGTATTTGAGCAAAGATTCCACCAAAATCCATGAAACAAGTCAGGCATGAGACTTGGATGCATGTTCTGTGATATCTTTATTCAGGAAATAAGAAAAGTTGAAAAGGTTTATTTATGCAGATATATCTCTGAAGTTTTTAGCATTTGTATCAGTCTATTTTGAAATTAACTAGCAATGCCAATGCAAAAATTTATCCTTATCAAAGGATTAATTTCTTGATGTTAAGTTGTAGACATTGAGTTAAATATCATAATGGTTTTTGAATTTTGTAAATCCATCAAGAGATGAAAAAGTTATGTCATTTTTTGTTTGTGATTTAGGGGGCGTTTGGGAGAAGAACTCTCTCTCTCTTTTTTTTTCTATATGAAAGTATAGAGGGAAATGGCACCTTTTCCAGACATTCATACATCATTATCTGACAAATAGAGCAATGTTTGTCTGATTGGTATGAAACTTGCCATACCTATGTATTTTGAGATGGAAAATCAAATGAGCACATTGAAATTATGCTAACTTGCATATTCAATGAAATGAGTTACATAAATTATGTAACTGGAACAATAGCCAGTATAAATTATATGCTTGGCTAAAAAATTTGACCAACATGCTGTGAAAAAAGGTATTGATAAGGACACTGTTTAAAGTTTAGAATACTTCTGATAATTCAGAGGAATATATGTGCATATTAATCAGCTCATTTGCATAATTACGCAATTAATGATAATTATGTAAATGTGTACTTTTCTTTCTGAATTCATGCACAAACCATTAAAAGCAGAAAGAGTTAAAAGGAAATATAAATGAAAATTACATTTTTTAAAAGCTTATTCATTAGTTTATAAAACTACTTTTGAGTAAAAGCTTTTAGAATCTAGATCTAGATAGTTCATGAAAAAAACAAAGTAAATAGATCAAGTCTATCCACACCTCATTCTAAATTGCTTCAGTCAGTTTCCACCAACTGCTAAAACTAAAACAAATATGAATGCAGACTAATTTTGCTTTTTAGATCTAGATCTAGAGTGTCAGATGCTGAGGTCTCCCTTTTAGTTTTACTTGAAACTCAACGCCTTTATGGCATTCCCCGTCCCTAAGCTATAATTAGACAGGCCTGTCTTGTTATGCCGGCCCTTAACCAATGAGTGCCCGCAAATTTAGAAGTCTATGACGTTACAGTTTATCGATTGCCACGAGCATAAAGGGTTTCCCAGCTTGCTGCCAGGCCTCTGTCATGCATAACAAACTTCAAAATTCGGTGACTGTTGTCTTTCAGTTTTATTAATGGACGAGCGGAAAGAGGTATAAACACAGGTTTTACAGCAAAATAAAGTTCAGCTTATATTTTCAACAGCGCAACGTTAGCACAAGCTGTAGAACATCAGAATTTCGAAATACAGTCCTCCAACTTTGCCAACTCATAGCGCACTTCAAACTGCATCAACATCTGTTCTGAAAGTTCCACAGTGAATGGTATTCTATTCTCTGGTTGCCTGAATATTTACTATCTCGGTCTAGGAGAGTTTCTTTGTTCCGTGAAGCGCCAAAGTAGGTGACCCCGTGAAAGTCAGGTCCATTTGCCTCATTCTGCTTCACCGACCGGTTTTTCTTCTTTCCACCTCGATCTCTTGGCGTTTACTTATTTTTCAAAGACAAACAATGCATTGCTGGAAAGATATTTTTCTCAGCTTTAATATGATGTATGATATATTGTTCTAACTGCATTACTTTGCAAGTTACAGGCCCGTTTCTAATGTGAGGACCAAATTCTGTCCCAAAACCGATTTTCTTCCCTGCAGCAGCGAGGGTCCGTTGGCATTGTTAAATCAACACTGGACATAGAGAAGGAGCTATTTTTAAATATACTGTGATAAATGGATAACGAACAATATATCCTTTTTCACCAAAGTCTATTTCCAATTGATTTTTTTTGTATAAAATTAATAAAGTTAGTTTCTTTTAGTTGGAGAATTTGAACAATGTTTGACATTATCATTCTGAAAAATATCAGTTTTTTTAATTATACACTGTTCACAATTTTGGTAAGCATGGTCTATAGCACTAGGATAATTGTTTGGTATGTTTGCATGAAAATCGAATGTCTTATTTCATTATTTTTATTTCATCCATAGGCCAATAAAATCACACCAAGTAAACACCATAGTATTGAGACCCATCTGAGCAAGTAAGTGTAAACATTGAGTAAAAACAACTCAGATAACTCAACCTCCTTTTTCAAAACCAGTAACAAATCTTTTGTTTATTTATTACGATTAATTTATTTTGATGGATGAAAATTACAGACGTGAACCAAAATCAGTAGGACAACCCTTTTGGATTGCATATTTTTTTTTTTTTCTTTATATTATTTGCTAAAAAGACTTGATAAATTCTTTTTGTTTTTTAAAGAAAGTTTGAGTTTTTTATGTTAAACATCACTCAAAGAACCAAAAATAGTATGCTTAGGCTAATTTGATGACTTGAGATCCAAGCAGACGCTGTCAGTAGTAAAATAACCAGCAAATGAATGTGTTCCATATTCCATTTGAAATTTGGCACTATTGTCATGTTATTACATAAGAACTGCCTTGGCCTATCTGTTGCTGAAATTTTGAGAAATAAAAAAAAAAAAAGCAGTACTGAAGTGATGATATATCCCATCAGTTGCTGATTCATGTTTCATGACTCTTTTTTGCAGATCTGAGGAAAATCTCAAACATTACCAGAAAGCGTTGGAAGATACAGACAGGCTGGAGGGAGGAGAGACGCCACCCCCTCTAGCGAGTCCAATCCGAGATGAAAAGGTATCAAAATGGGCATATTTTTTTGTTTTGCCCTTTGGCTGAGTCTCTTCGTGACCTGTTGTATGGGTTTAGCATTTTTTCCTTCCACAATAAAAGTGCAGAGATTCTGTAATGATGAACGGCCTTTGTCATGCTTTTGCATCTGCCTATGCTGCTCATCATATATTCTCTTTGCCATACTAATTATAGGAGAATCACTGCATAGGAAACAATACACAATTAAAAGCAAATCTGCTGTGTGTCACAAAGGGGTTAAAGGGATCTGGAATATCTTACTAATCTCTTAGCCTCAATTTCTTTTTTTAAATTCATCCATCAAAGAAAATTCACAGTCATACAATTTTAAAGGTTTATAACTGTCATTTTGAATCTTTGTCTTATACATTTATTTTTCACTAACTTTAAGGCGGGGGGGACTACACCTAGAGATGAAATTCTTTATTAATGGACCCAGGAGGTTGTTATTATATAGAAATAACATGCATAATACAGTTTGAAGAAAAATGTTAAAATGTGATTCTGAGTTGGTCGCTACGGTTACGGTGGCCATATTGGATTTTGTTTACACAGTTTTTAATTTGAAATAACTTTCTTAGTTATTACCCAAATTCAATGAAATTTTGTATGAGGCTTCATAAGTTCATCCTTAAGATCTGCTCAGAGAGATATTTTGCCTGCATTTCATAACTTTTAACAAAATCATTATGAAATGAGGACACCTTCCTAAAATGTAAAAAATATGCAAATTTTGAACTTTGGGTACTGCTGAAATACTTATGACACAAGTTAGCTCAAAAAGAGCTCTGAATAGGTCTCATATATATATCAGGGGATATGTGTACCAAATTTCACAATAGCCTGTTCAAAATTGTAAAAGTTATTTTAGAACATGTGTGTTATAATGTTGTTTTCAGAAAATTGAAGAAAACGGCCAAAAACGTTTATTAATGCTAAAAACATACGATAAATACCATTAGAAATGCCCTGCATCATATCCAACAGCTTCATGCTCATTGATAAACTCTTCATGTGCCTTCTGAATGGCTGCCAGTGTGATTTTTTTTTTTTTCATCTCAATCCCAGATGCTGTTAGCCTTTTTTTGCTTGGTGCGACAATGGTTCTTCCTCTTCCTATAATCTCGTAGATCTATAGATCTGTCTTGTGTCTGAGTGGATTTTTACTAGTTTCAGAGGTCATGAGATCTAAATCTAGTTTTCTTTGAAATGTGTGGGATTAGTGGTATCTGGATCTGAGAAACTAGATTTATGCAGTGAGCTAGGAATTGATGATGTGTTCTTTTGTTGTTGTTCCACGGGGTGTCTGCTCCCCGTTTCCATTGCTGTGCTCTTGCTTTCGAGAGAACGTCGATCCTACCAATGTGTTTAGGTCCTGCCATGATTGTTTACTTTCTCCAGAGACTCCAGGGATGGAGGACTTACAAACAGCTGGATGCCCAAAAGCTACCGCAAGACTAGATTATCAATCCATGTGGTACACGCGACATATGTGCTAGTTGCCTAGTGATCCGAAGCCACCATAAAATTATATATTCCAGCTAATCAGAAAATAGATAGAGAAACCTGAGCCATTGAAATTTGTTAGTGATCTCTGAGCTAGAATCGAGAAGGTCCGAATGCTAATGAGGTCAGTAAAGTCGGTCAAAATCACAAAAACATCATACACAGTCGGCTATAAATCAATTCAAAATAAAATTCAGAGCTCTGATTGGCAGTTAAAAGAAAGCGAATTTAGACAGGGGAAATCCAGACCTTTACAATGGTATGCTATGTTACGGATGAATCAAAGAACTGCAGTTGTTTTTGGTGGTGGAAAAGCAGTGTTTTTATGACGTTTTTCTACAGTTTTGTGACAACATGGGAGCGGTTATACATTGCAAAATCTTTGTTTAAAATGGTAAATGTCTAAAATTTGTAATTTTCTTTGTTATTTCATGACCTAAAAAGGCCATAAAAGTTATAACTGTCAAAAACCCAAAAACGGAAAAATGACCCAGATTTCATAAAACTGGCTGTCGTTTCCCCCCCGCCCCCCCCTTAAATAAAATAGAAGTTGATTTAAAACTTTGAAATGGTTTTATAAGGTAGCTATTGCATGTGGCATTTTTGTTGCTTTGAAATTTTTGTTTCACTCTTGCTTTTACAATAACCTTTTACCATAAGCTTTTATCAGCTTATCCATATTCAGTCTGGCAAAAGTTGCAGCTTTTTTTTTGTGAATTCTAGAATATAAAAGCATTTTACTTTACTTCAGCTACTGTGGTTTGTGTGAGGTTTATTAATGTGCGATTTTTAAACTAGAATTGATAAGATGCTGAGCTTAACGAAAGTAATCCCAACCAGAATATTTTACTACGAATATCCTCTCCTCTTTGTCATTGTCTTCCACTACATTCCTTCACAGCACCTTTTTAGTGTAGGAAACATTTAAATCAATGCACATTCATGACTGGTTAACAGAAGGATCAATGCATCACTAGAGATTTGTCCCATTTTTTCAGTTTGTCCTGACGCACCAAAACTCTGATGAAACAACACAAACAAGCATTCGAAAGATGAAAAAGAAAAAAAAGAAAAAGCAGGTGCCTCCAGAACAAGATCTGCAAATTTCAGTTGTTGGTAAGAAACAGTAGGTTTTCTGAGCGGTGAAATATCATCTGCCTCTCTCTGTTGAAAAGAATCAAGTCTTTTTTTCAAACATGTATGTCATGTCAGCATTTGAATGAGTCAGGATTTTTTATGGAGAAAATCAGATTTTACTGACCATGAAGTTACAGAAATTAACTATGAATGTGACTATCTTGGCACAGAAAATTTGTAGATAAACAAATTTTTTTATCTTAATAGAGTATCGTCAATTTCCCTTTCTGTCCCCATTAGTAACTTTCTATGTGAAAAATTTGACAATCAGAATAATTTCACAGCATATTATAATCTGTTTTATTCTATAAAGTGTGACATTATCTTTGGTTTTTATCTGTTTTGAGCTCTCATATATCAATATAATTCTTCACTTACTTCTAGAAATTTTATATTGTAGAGTTATATCATATAGTACTGCACTCACCTGTGTATGAGGCTTGAAATAGATTAATGCTGACCATTTTGCAGTTGTTATTCTGATAGAAAAGCTGATTTTAATAATCATCATAATTTAAATTGAGAAGTTAATTCCGTTTTGATAAATTTGGAAATGTATTCTGGTTGGTATGAATTATATCCACACTATAGAGAATATCTTTCTTCTAGAATTATCTTTGGATGATTGCATTGCCTTTTGCTGTACCTGACATTTTAGTTCCCTCTTCACTTTATTATCCACAGACAATCCAGAGCTTTACTACCACAATGGTCTAGTTAGAGGTGAGAAAAGACAAAACCTTCCAGAAGTGCCAGTGATGAATAAGGATGAAGATTATCGCAGACTTCCTCATCGAAAGCAGATAGGAGATTCTGATACACAAGGCCTTGACGCATTGGATGGAGGAAATGAAGAGCTGAACACAACTCACATGTTCTCGCTCAACACTGCCGCAAGGTTTAAACCTGACGGCAGTTTGGACTACAACTTGGGCACCAAATCCCTTCCCCTCACTCCCATACCAAAGAAGAAATGGCAGCAGGAGGTGCCTCCCCTTGATCTGATGCCACTGCGGGGAAGTATTGAAAGCACAAATTCCTATACCCCATTCAGTGGCACAACACGGTCATTTGACACCTACCGATTTCCTGCTGACAGGAATCATCTTCCACCTCTCCATCCATTGCCAGAGTCTGGGAAAGACACGGCATTTTGATTGTTTTTTTCTAGTCATGTCTGCCTCATTCTTGTGGTTGAACAAACTACAATAATTTCAGAAATATTTGCTGCCAGTATGTGTCAGTTCTCTCAAAAACTGTACTTCTTTGTGGATTTCTGTGTATGGGCATGGATTTTGTAGAATGTTAGAATAGTAATAATTTGTAAAGGTTCCGCAGCTTTAATTTTCTAAAAGTATCATATTCTTTTAAAGTTTTTCTGCCTTTATACTACCTCGCCTTAAAGCTTGAAATTGCAGAAGTGTAGCAGGAAGATCCTTAGAATCTTGTGTAATCAAGCATTCTGCCTGCTTTAATTTCTGAATGTCACAATTTTAGTATTCTTCATCACTTGTTTGTATCCAAGTACACAGTGTCATGGCCTTCACTGCACTATTCTTTAATTTTGTGAAGGTATTTATTTATTCATTCCAGGTAGACAGTAGAAGGCTTTCTTGCAAACATTTTATTAGTAGAATACTGTTGAAACATGAATTCAGCATTCCCTACATTTGAGATTGGACATCAGTCTTCGTGAGCTTTCATTGTACACATGTATATAAAATTTCTGCAGAGAGTAGGCAATATCTCTGGAGTCGTCACACATCTCAGAATTTATCACCAAATAAGATCTTGTCAGAAAATAGCAGGGTTGAAAAAAAAAATGGCTTAGCATCTACATTAGTCTGAAGTATGTGCCAAGTTTCAATAAATTCAGGTAAGAAGTCACCAAGATATTGCTTTGTGAGACTAACATGGATTTCTGTATGCTTATTTCTTTCCTGCCATGTTTTCTCAAAGAAAAAAAAAAATGTCTTTTTACAAGGTAATGAAGTTTTGGACCTCTGTGAGGTTTCTGTAAGGACAAGAAAACTAGGACTAAGTTAGTTTGGTAGATAAATACAGTAGTTACTGTTCTGTTGATAAATGAAATGGAAGCTTGATGAAATGATGAAGTGATTTTTTTTGCCCCCAGTTGTTGCAACCTTTGCATTTTTTTTTCTTGTCCTCAGCAATGGGGTATGAATCAAAAATGTATATTGATCTTTAATCAGCAATGTAAGTGTTTTAACTGCACAGATTTTCTGCTGTCTAAAATTATTTATGCATGTTTCAGATGTTGTTGAAATGCAAAATCTTGTTGAACCATTTATCCACTACAGGTTTTTCATGCATGTCAAAATGTTTTTCTGTATTTGTTATTGATGTCAAATTCTAGGCCTGATAGGCTTATACAATTGGTGCCAAATTTTGTGTGAGCTTGAGAGTTTGATAGCTGTGTTTTGTTTTATAAATGTCAAATAAATGTCAAATATATTTTGTTTAGTTTATGGTGAGTGTAACTTTGCATTCCCAATGCAAGGGCTGTGAACAGAGCAAACATTATTTAGCCTGCATGATTTGACATTTTTGTTTTTGATGTAAGTGAAAAAATGTATATAAATTTTCCATTTATGTATCCAGTTGAAGGAATGGTCATTTAAAGGCTCCAGCTAAGGTATCCATATTTTTACGCATGTTATAATTGACTCTAATTTGAATTATTTGGTTCAGGAATTGTTTGCGGTACCATACTGCTAAACTGAACATTTGCAGCCGTCCATTTTTTTCTCAATTTTTGTACTTTTTCTGGTAAAAATTCGGTCTCTAGTCATTTTTTTCTGTTTTAATTCATAGTGATGAAAATGAAGTTGAATATTTGGTAATTGTGAAGTTTAGCCCCTCATATTTTCTACACAACATCCGGTGTTCCAATCCACTCCATGCGATGATTCCTGTCGGTCATTCCTATTATGTTTGTTTCTGCTGCTAGATCTGTGGTGCCACTATGCTTTTGATTAGGTCTGATCATGTGTTTGTGATTTTTTTTATTTATTACTTCTCTGCATTTTGTTTTTTATATTTGCTGATTTTATTGATTATTCATTCATATTTCTTGTTTTATTATTTATATGATTCTTTTTTTTTAACAGACCATGGGAAACTGTTGGCTGATTTATGAATGAATTGTGGTGAATAAACTGTGCAAAGCTGAAAATGGGGGGCTAAATCTCACAATTGCCATATTATTTTTATTTTTAAATGAACTTTTCATGTTGTTTCACAAGAGTCTGATGATAGGACAAAGTATCAAAAGAACTAAAAGTGTGAATCTTAAATTAAAATAATAAAGAGAATTAGGGATATTGTATGGAGAATATGAGGAGGATTGAAATGATAGCCAGACATTTGAGGTAAAGAAAATTTTGTGACTTGAGGCCATTTTAAATCCATGTGTTATTTAAAGGCCAGAGCTGCACTGTGATAGTAACTCTCAACTTATAATATAAGTTTTGTAAGTTATCATTTGTGATCCCTATTTAGATATGATCTTAATCAATTTGATCTCCCGGGGAGTGAAAGATTTTGTGAGCAGCTGTATATATATTAGAATTGGACAGGTCTGTCAAATCTAGCACTTGATAAACCCAGCTTGAACGTGGCAAGTCGGTGTTGATTCCAAAATCAGAAATAACCAGCTGGCATTGTTCAACTTGGTGTATTTGGTGATAGGTCAGGTACTTCCCTTTGACTCTGGTTTGGATTGTAAGGCTGGAATAGCAAATCCATCAATGAGCAGAGCAACATCTTAAAATGAAAACTAAAATGAGAATAAAAAATGAACGATGAAATCACTGAGAGACATTAAGTGTAAGGCTGAGGAAGAAATATCAAAGTGGTGTTCTTTGTTGGAAAAATTATGTTTATAATGATGAGAAAGAGCAGGCCGGACTGATATACTGTTCCAGTGTCATTCCTCATTTAATTTCCGTCACTGTGTCACGGTATTTTAAAAATTGTTTTTGTTAGTGTATCCATGATGACAATGATTGTACTGTTTTATTTTGTTTGCTAAGATGAAAAACACAAGCTCTGTGATAACAAGTTAAACAAATTTATGAGGATTCTGATTATATCCAGCCTGACCATTTAAGCAGTGTTCTACAAACTGGGTGTACTTATTTGTAATTGTCTACATATCATTATCAAAACCTGTTGAAAGCTAAATCTGATATTTGGCAAGCATTTTTTTTTTTGTATTTATTTCATCATGCATGCTTGTTTGTCCTGATTTTCAATCCACAATTTCTTTTACAATCTAATGTGGGTATAGTGTAAGAAATATCTTTGCAGCACATAAAAAAACAATGGATCTATTATATAGTCTGATTTAATGTCTCTTCTCATCTTATTGGCCCTTGGCCACTTGTACTATCTGCTCTTGCTTTTAATGTTTTATTTACCATTGATATGATTGATGATGATGATTATGTCCAGGGATTGATGAGAAGAAAATTTTCTGGTGGCAAACCCTCTGATCCAGGTGGAGATTGGACATACGTCTCCTTGGGCAGGTGGGCTCTGGACAGCTGTGGCGTATCTTTGCCTGCTCTTGTCCTCTGCTGCTCCTCTTATGGCTATCTTGAAGGCCTTGGCACTGTGCTTTGTCATTACCCTCCGGCTGTCCCTGTCTTTGGTGATATTCTGTAAGTCCTTAGATAGGCTGCTAGCTGTGATGAGTTAGTGCTTCAGTTGGTCCTTGTTCGTTTCTGTGGGGCTTCTCTGTCATGTTTGTCTAGAGTACTTCTCCGAAGAATTGCGGTTCTGTGCTTTTGTCTATCTAGAGTACTTCTCCGAAAAATTGCAGTTCTGTGCTTTTGTCTATCCTTGATCTGCAACAGATGACTACACAATCTTTCCACTTTGTGCCTATGATGAATCGAAAGCACCCTTGGTTGAAGTGTTCTAGAAGCTGCACTTGTTTCCGTTACCAAATTCACAAAGATTTTATGAGGAGTGAAATGGTACACTAAGTTGCTTTTTACTTTTTGTCATTGTTATGCCCATGCCATGTGATGTGTGCTTCCTTTTTGTCCTATAAGATGAACTCAATGCAAATAGAATTACATCCAAAGTCTACCAAAACACAGGGGATGTAAGCAATGGTTCCAGTTTTCTCAGAATTTAAATCCAAATAGTTACTGCTGTTTGCATTTCCATGGCTCATAGCATATGAGGATCACAATACTACTGGGCAGGACATACCATGATACCATGTAAAGAAAGGCGTGGGCTTTTTATGTGTTTTAGAGAAATGTATTATGTTTGGATCAGTTCACCTTTGGAGTTTGGATAAATGTATTTTGCACTTAAAACAGTCAGTTAATCAAATATGGGCAGCTTGGCATATAAAATTGCCCTCCCTTGTTATTTATAATCAATCCTGAGACCAGCCATTTTGTTGAAACTTTCAATTTTTGACAGATTTGCTGAGCCATAATTGAGCAGTTGTTTTTTTTTAGGTTTGTTTTGTTTTTGTGCTATTTTCCTCAGCTTGTTGTGACAGTCAGTGCATCCAGCAAGTATGTCCTCTTTGGCATGAGCTCTGCTTCATCGTTTTTGCCATAATACCTATTTTTCAAAGTCATAGGGCACCTCCTGACAAGTTATGCACCAATCTCCTCTGTTACATTATGATTGTGGGCTTGTATGTGGATCTACGCAAGTGTTTTCTTAGTTCATTCCTGGATATTGTCATCCATCCATCTTTTCTTCTGTCTACCTTTTTTTTTCACTTTCCATTTACTTTCCTTGTATTACAGTTTTAGCTAGATTATTGGATCTGTAAAAGATACCAATATCACTTAAAAGAAAAGTCTTCAACCAATGTATTAAACCTACTATCACTTATGGTTGCCAAACATGGATAATATCAAGGCAGATAATCACAAAACTTCAAACAGCACAGAGAGCAATGGAAAGAAA
>JBCEWB010087157.1:0-12606 GCA_039654565.1 Peronia peronii
TCAATCTGGGCCTGCATTGTGTCACTCTGAAGCCAAGGAGGAATCTCTATAGTCAAAACAAACACCCTGAGGTTTAAGCGATGCAGATTGACCCTTAGGCTGGGTCGCAGTTCTAGAGTTAAAAACTGCACTTTCTTTCTCTAGGAACTACGTGCAAGCTTGGTCAGGAGTGAGCGGGCAATATGTACATTTAGCAACAAGATGTCTATAAAACAGAATAAATGGATTGCCCAATTTCTGTATGTGACGTGTGAATTGAATCCTTAGTTGAGGATGTTGAGGGACAAATAATAGTGTGGGAGAGATGTAGCAACTTGGTCATTTTAATCAATTTGTTTGTATGTTTTCTCTTAGTACACACACAGCTGTACTATTCTATATAATTTATATAACAGCTCCAATATTGTTGCTCAAGAATGGTTGCATCATAGTTATCAATATTATATTGTATTACCTGGCATTATTATTATTGAAATTCAGTTTGGGAAATGCCTTTACTGGCAGCAGTTAAAATGTTTGTATCGCTGCCACTCCTTTTCTTTTTCTCCATTTACACTGTAATACAATCTTGTTTTTTTTCAAGCATTCTCTATGATGAAACCCAGTGCTTTGTCCTCCTTTACTTCTGGTTTGTTAACAGTCAAGTATATCTTGAGGCTCCTATTTTCACATGCACGGTCCTAACCAATGCACACTAAGCAAATACATGAAGACATGAGAAAATCCCTTCGGATGAACATTCTTTGCAGTTGTTGTCAAAAATATTCTTCAAAAGATTTAATCACTGAAAACTAAAATTATTCATTTTATGGTGATTTTTAAAATTTTGCTGTCTCTTACTAAAAACACAAAAGCACTAATCAAACAAACTGTAAAAGACACATTCATTTGCTGGTGGTTTTCAAAATTTTATTGCTTTTACATAAAACAAAAAGCATAAAACAAATTGGTTATAGAGAACTGAACACAATCTAGAAGAATCTATATACAGTGTATTTTTTATTTATTCATGTTTTTATAATGTTGCAGAAATTAGTGGGGAAGGGGGTTGAAATCACTCATAGTTGCTATGGCAAATTCCTGATTTTTCCACTGATTTGCTTGAAATTTTGCGTACATACTTTTCAGTTAAATATCTAAAAATAATTAGGACAGATTTCTGACAATTGCCTGAGATTTTTTTTCCACAAATTTCTCCAGTATGTAAAAACATCTTCGATTTTCAAAAATTTTTACCACAAAATCTCATTTTCCAAAAATACAAAATGTCACTGAAAATATGTCTGATCATTTTTTTTTTTTTTTTATTCTTTGTTCTGTATTCATGCCAAATTTTATGGCAATTGTGCCATAAATAAAAAAAGTAGATTGCAAATTTGTGCTTCAAAAACTCATTTTGAGACAAATGCATTTAAAGCTTATTTCACTAGAAAAACAGTTGTAAGGAGCTTTTGATCAGGCTTTCAATCTCAAAACATGCTTGTCACAAATACAGTACACAGTCGAGTCCACACAAACGAAACTCTGATAAAACGAATTTCTGATAAATCAAATAAGAACGAAACAGTAGATTTTTTTTCCTCTTTGCGCCTATTATATGCCTCTCGCATAAATTTTATTGAAGCATTGCCGTGTGTTTCTTCTAAACTGAACTGGTCAGCGCCACCACAAAGGTAAAAATCGGGCTGTTGTCATCTCCACGTGGTTTCCACCAACGCGGATGACGGCGGTTTGAAAACAAAGGAGACAGCGCTGTGGATGGGGCGAGAGGGGTTAGACAATGTATTATGCCTCGCGCGCAGCGTAAGTAGGCTATGTGTTCACGGTGGTTTTTTGTTTAAAAATCTTAAAATTTCAAAAAAGTATACACTCTGTAGGACTCAAATGTGGCACACACATTCTCTGATTAATAGTCTGGGCAATAGGCTATCTGGTATGGCTGTACTCAGTAGTAAAAAATTTTGACAATTTTTTTTTTGTTTTACAACCTGTATTTCATTGGTTAGCATTGAGTGTCAATTTTTAAAGAAATTTATATAAAGAAAGGTAAGTGTAAAAGGACAAAACTAACCAGCTTATTGCCCCAACATGACCCTAAACTAAGTTTTGACACCATAAATAACCCTGTAGATAAAGTAGTTTTTTAAATTTTAAGACTCTACAATTAGTGTTTATTTTCAAGATGGCCACCGTTTCCATGGAAACCACCATTTTTCAAAAAAATTTGAAAGCGAAAAACATCTTTTCCAGTCATACACAACAACATGTCAAGGTTTCTCTTCTTAGTCTGGTGAAATAACAAATCTGAAATTTTCACCAGCTTATCCCCCTTAATCGAACCCATTAGGTTGGTCCCGGCAAATTCGATTTAAGTGGACTCGATTGTACTAGAGTTCCCTCAATGACTTCTGTATCTTATACTTATTTTGCCTTTTCTTGGGACTCAACTCAGATTTTTCCTCCATTTTTGCTCTCTTACTCCTATCAGTAAAAGGGCCTGTGAGTCATTTCAGGATCTTGGGAGGCCTATATTATATGCCACCATGTCTTTGTCGGTCAAAACTAAGAATGTCTTGGCTTTTGCTGTGACAGACAGTTCACTACAATACTCTGAAACAGCAGAAACAGGGCATATATCCCACCTCATCAGGCTCTGGGAAGTCTATTTTAGGGGCCTGAGTGAAAGCTTTAGCTGATATTTGGCGAGGTCATCACCTCAGATAGTCAGCCTGGGTCCACTATGGGAATTGAGGCTCCCAATACTAGCAAAGGAGATCATAATCAAGTCTTGTATATGTCATTTGCCCATAGCTAGCGAAATGTTGATGATCTGCCACTGCATAGAGTCCTGACTAAGCCAGAGCCTGAATGGCATAGGGGCTGGTTGACTTTTGAATGGACATATCAACTTTTTTTTTTTACACCATTTTTATATACAGAAAAGGCAGAACTGTTGAAAGAAAACAAAAACCAAAAAGCACTGAATATTGTGAATAAAAACCCAATTTCAGACACACACCCCCCCCCCCTCCACATTAGAAATGTTTATCAATTTAGAAAAAGAGGGGACATTCATTTTGTGCACTATTCCTTAAAATACAGTACTTAAAATAGCTACATTTATTTCAACTAAAAATTCAGTGACATGATATAAAAATATTGTAGGTACACTCTAACACAGTTATTAAGAAAAGGCTTAAAACGAAACTTGCATTACAAAGAAAGAATGTTTGGTAACGTTTTTTTTTACTATGTAATTTGTTATGCTTATAATGAAATAAAACTAAGGGCTGATATGGAAAACTATGCTTATAACGAACGGTTTTCGTTTCCCCGATCGCACTTTTCTTTCATTTTGAGTGTAACCAAGCCCAAGCTCAGGTACCGGACCAGTTCCCTCCGACAAAGAAATTGTCCGTGCGGCATGAGTGCATGAAGTAAAGCATCAAGTACCGGTGCCCGCAATGTGCTGTACTGCCTTGCACAGGAAAGGTAAGGCCCAAGGCGCAACCATGTCGAAATCATGCACCTACCGTCCCCCATTTCACATGTCACCCGTGGCTCATGCCCTAATCGAGTATGATGTACCATGAGAGGGTGTCATCTACTACGTGCATGGGTGAGGCTATTATGATTTCGTCATTGTTTATAGCCACACAACCACAGTATCAGAGGATGGACTGGTCTTTGTCTTTTCAATCATACACTATACACACTTCCATTTGCAGGCATTCGGTTAATCTAACCAGTCGTGCTTGTCAGTGTTTCTTGACAGTCAGTTTTGAGAAGTTGATAGGCATTCTTCAGTTTCACATTGACAACAGTGAGCTTCAAATTGACTATGAAGCTATCTTAGATCTAGGCTGTGTACTATTAGTCCAACTGTTTAAATACAGGTCATACTTTGTTTCATATTTCATTGATTTTCCTTTTCACTGCATTGTACATGTACTCTTATTGCATTTTCAGTTTCATTTTACTTCTGGATGTATTGATTCTAATTTAATTATATATTCATGTATGAATATATGTGTATACATTTGTGTTAGGTTTTTCTTTCTTCTTAAAAGTTAAGTTTTAGTCTTACTGATTCTTATCTTTGTAAACTACACTCTAACACGGTTATTAAGAAAACGCTTAAAATGAAATTGCATTATTAAGAAAGAATCTTTGGGAACGGTTATTTTGCTATGTAATTTCTTATGCTTACAAAGAAATAATACGGTGGGCTAATACTAAAACTACACTTGTAACAAACGGTTTTTGTTTCCCGATCGCACTTTTCTTTCATATTAAGCGTAACCAAGACCAAGTTCAGGTACCGGACCAGTTCCCTCCGACAAACAAATCATCCTTGAGCGCATCAAGTAGACCTACTGGTACCCGCAATGTGCTGTACTGCCCAGTAGTATGACACAAGTCCCGACAAAGAAATCGTCCGAGAGCGTGTCAAGTACCGGTGCCCGCAATGTGCTGTACTGCTCAGTGGTATGAAACAAGAAGGGTAAGGCCTGAAGCCCAAGCGTGTGGAAATCATGCACCTACAGTCCCCCGTTTCACACCTCACCCGTCGTTCGCGGCCCCAATCGAGTATGATGTACCATGAGAGGGTGACACCTATTACGTGCATGTGTGAGGCTATTACGATTTCATCATTGTTTATAGCCCCACAACTACGGTATCAGAGGATTCAGCTGAGATAACCACCCCCTAGGAGGCTGAAAGGCTCAATACACTATAAACTGTATCAGAAGATGGCTTGGCCTTTGTCTTTTCAATCATACACTGTACACACTTCCACTTGCAGGCATTTGGTCAGTCAAACAAGTTGTGCTTGTCAATGTTTCTTGAAAGCCAGTTTTGAGTAGTCGATAGTTATCCTTCAGTTTCATATTGAAAATTGTGAGGTTTAAGTTGACTATAGAGCTATTTTAGATCTAGGCTGGCAATCAGTGATGAATTCATCGAAACTAAACATGAAAACGTAGGAGAACTGGGTCATCACTAGAGTTCAAAAGGACACTAATTTGTGAGGTTGATGAAGGTTTACTGAAAAAGTTGGATATCTGCAGAAAGTATGCCATTCCAAACTCCACTTTGTCTACAATCTTGTAGAATTTTTTTTTTAAAAATGCAGAAAAATCACAAACAAACAACATAACAGCTACATAACCACACATTTTATATGTATACCTACAACAAAAAGAACAACAAAAATGAAAATGAAGTGGCCTTAAAACATAAGGCAACGGTGTGGTCGCATGGTTCTTCAATCAGGGGAGGTAATTCGATAATTAAACTTGCATCCCTGTTTCAATTTTAGCCTCTTTGGATACAACAAAATAGTGATAGAACGAAATGATTTCCATTCCCTGCAAATTTCGTTTTAACCGTGTTAGAGTGTATTTAGATCTATGTTCTGCCCACGTTTTCTGTTCTCATATAATAAAGAAATAGAAAAGAATTTTAAAAAGCAGAAAAATAACAAACAAAACAACGTAGCAGCTACATAATCACACATTTTATATGTATGTACACCTACAACAACAGAAACAAAAAAAAAAGAAACTGAACTGACCATAAGGTAGTGAGCAGTGCAGTCACGTGGTTCTTCATTCAGGGGAGATAACTGAATAATTAAACTTGCACCTTGGGGTTGCGTCCCCTCTTTTAATTTAACCTCTTCTGATATAACAAAATAGCGATAGAACGAAATAATTTCCATTCCCCGCAAATTTCGTTGTAACTGTGTTGATGTAGTGTATACATAAATTATTGTTTTTTATAGAAAAGTAACAAAAGCAGTACTGAAGGAAAACAGTGTTTGAAATGTTCCTATATTTTAGTTTGTTTTTAAATGGTATACAATGGTTTCTCATATATGTTCACTAAATTCAAGCATAATGGAAGGAAGTGTAATGCTCAAGGATCACATAAGAATGAGAATGCTAACACATTTGATAGAAAAAAAAAGTAAAGGTAACAGAGATTTCTTTCTTTCTTCTTCTTTTTTTTCAAATGATTTTGCTTCTACGCAGTCTTGCAGAAATCTTACATGTACTAATCAACTAAATTTAAATCCAATTGTATGATGAAAATTCTCACAAAACACAGAACATAATTCAGGGAAGAGAAAAAAAAAATGAATGTAAATTACATATGAGCCATAATTTGCCATCCAAGTAAAACACAATCTCATGAATTTGTTAAGGGGTAGTTAAGTTATACTTGTATAACCCGAAAATTTGATCAGTCACACATCCTTGGTCCTGAAGTAAGTACTAATTTTCTTCATACCTTTTGTGATCTGAAATAGTGTGAAACAAATAAATATAAATAGTTTTCAGTGATACACATTTTGTAAAGAACACACACTACAACAACAATACAAACCTTCACACATATAATTACCAGTACAAATCTATCAGAATAGGTAACACTAGCCTTTCTTTGTGCGATAAATACAGATTTTACTAGAACTGTTTGATGACCACGCCATTTTTCTGTGAACAAAAATACTTTTTAAAATGTCCTACATGTACATGATGTAATACCAAGGTGAACCATATAATCATAGACTAAAGTCTGGAGGCATTAATTGCACAGAGTACTCGCATCTCATTATTGGAGTATCAGTACTTGCATCCATGCATACCAAACACCAGCTGCACCTTCTAGTTGAACACCAACACAGTAACAGCCAAGCTTTCCCATCTAATGCAAGCAGCATCTATCAGCAACACTGGTCCCAATATCACTCCCACCCTACCCCTTCCCCACAACAATCCTTCTCCTGTTGCACTCTCCTCTTGTCACTGATCATCTTATAACAATACATGTACTATGGGTGCTGAGTATTCTCATATTGAACCTCTGTAGACTAGCAGTGTCGTATTGCTTGAATCTGTGTGTTCAGCAGGAAGTGTGCATGGGAGTCCAGTAATTAGTTTGAATAGAACCGGGCCTAATACATTATTTACAAAGATTAGACCAAAGATATAGATGTATTTAGAATTGTTGCACAGTCATTACAACACACAGTCAACTGTGTGTACAACAAATCCATTTCACAAATGTGAAAAAATCTCAACCAAAAAAATCTTGGTGAAACTGGAATTTGTTGGGTTTTTTTTTTTTTTTTTGAGACATGGTTGAAATTTCAACAAAGAAAAGGCCCTGTACAGAAGTTTTAAGCAGAACCTATGACTAACACCAAAAAATGTATTTAAAAAAAAAAAAAACTCAATGAAATGAAATGGAACAAATAGCAATCTTTCATCATGCAACACAAGGAAAATGTTGAAACATTTAAAGAAAAAGAACCATGGAAATACAAAACAGTGCAAGACAAACTTAATCTCCAGTTTTGTCCTGCAGACAATGAGGACCCTGGCATCCCAGACGGCCAAGAAGGAGGTCACTCATGTCACCTAGCCCTAGTCACATGTCAACATAAATGTCACACTCATAATGAAATGGGATGCTGAGTGGGATCTGTTACAGTGATAATTAGTGCTGAACTTTTGGAGCACATCTAAATAGTGGCAAGCTAGCCTTCAGCAGCACAGCTGTGAATTGGACAACACATAACAAACCTCAACAGGAACACTGGAGATGGCTATCAATCCTGTGCAGCATAATATCATCAAATAAGGATGATGAGAAAAAAGAGAGCTTTAAGTTGGTACATGTAGCGTCAAGCACAAGACATTTATAATTTATAACAGCCTTATAATTATTCAAATTACTATTACTGTATCAGCTGCTGCAGGATGTAACTTTATGTCCTTTAATTTTCATTCTCCCATTCCCATTCGTTTTATAATAACACAAACGGTCCAATCATCAAAACAATAATTCTTAATTAGCTCCTACCTTGGGAGACTTTCCAGTCACTGTCAATTTTGATGACCCCTCAGATGTGTTCTTCAGTTTGTCCAGTCTCATTTGCGTCAACCAATCACACTTTTGGTTGGCTTTTTTCACCTCCGGAGGTGTTGTTATGTTACGTCCCAGGATCTGATCTGCCACAAGATTTGGGAGATTTCTGGTTGGAGAGTTGAAATCTTCATCCTCTTCAGCCTGGCAGGCTTGGACTGGTGTGGTGGGCATCACAGGCGACTCGTTACCACTCATTACTTTCTTACATGGAGTTAGTCCATGGGAATCTGTGTCCCTTGAAGAGCTGTTAGTAGATGGAATGAACTCAGCGTTTGTTTCTGTGATACTGGAACTCTCGATCACTGCACCATGAATGTTTCGAGCATCAGTGTCTGAAAACAAGGACACTCTAACAGTTTTGGATCTATTCTTTTGGTCTTCATTTGATTCAATCACTTTGAGACAAGGTCGTTTTGGTGATTTTGCTGGAGATGATGTTGAACCACTTAACTTTCTTTTAGCAAGTTTTTTTGGTGACAGATATGGCACATTTTCTACATTATCAATATGCCTTTTCACTTTGATAGGAGATGATAAATTTAATTTCATATCTGCTTTAACAGAGGTTGAGATTGCAAGTGGAGATTCTCCTAACTCAGAATTGTCTCTTATCCGGTCTTCTTTTTCATTTGTTACTAAATCACAGTGGTCCGTTTTCAACTGTTTGCTTGACACAGTGTGATCCTCCTCCTCACGAGAACACTTCAGGCATGGATGAGACTGAAAGAGTGGAGAATCTGACTCTGATTCGTCATGCAAACGTTTTGTACTGCGAGATGAGCATTCTGGGGATGATGTAGCACATGACGACTCTTCACTTTTTGATGTCTCCTCTGAACTGTTAACTCCATTGCTCCCACTTAGACAAGATTTGTCAATGCTGGCTGTCCCAGTATGAGATGAGGAAAATTTCTCCTTTGAATTATTTTTAATATTTTCGCTAGATGATCTTTGCTTTTCCACAAGAACAGATTTATCAGATAAGGATGTCCCAGATAACGATTGGGTGCATTGAGTTTTGCAAAGAGAGGGTCCTGAACTGCTGTCTGTCTCATCCACTTGTGATCTGCGTTTTAACCAAGATCTCAAACAGCCCTGTGGAGACATGATGGGGCTAGATGAAGTACGAGACAACTGGACTCTGTTTGTTGCTGACACATTAGGGGAAGCTGGGGCTGAGGCTGAGACAGCAGGTGATGATGTCAGGCTCTCATGTCCTGTTGATGTTGCTGTAAAAACAAGCAATACAATAAAGAATTTTAATGACAACTGTTTCCATGATACAAAGGACAAAAAATGTCCTGCCACAGTGCAAAATAGATACTGACGTCAAAAAGGACATCACCGAAAAAAAATCAGGTTTTCCTGATCATGGGTGACAGAATGATCTTCAGAGGTGAACATCTTGGTACAACTGAACTATAATATCTAAATAATTTTTTTCCAAAGTAGAGCAAATTCACTTTTTTTTTATTGACAACAGAACCTCTGTACATGAGACATTTGATATCAGACTCATTTCACCCAGGCATGCAACAAATATACACTTTTGCTGCCAAATGCAAACAATACTGTACTGACATCAAGCCCAACACACAATCATTCTACTGGTATGACAATGGAATATAGCTTTGATCACATAACTTGGGCCTTGAGATAAGACTGAACAGGTATCTTATAATGCTTGACTAAGTGTAAAAGACAATTATCAGTTAATTAATATATCAATCAGGGCTGTCAGTGCAAAATTAAAACACACACTACTCATATTTCACCTCCAAAAAGCAAACTGAATGCTTTGTCGCACTGAAAAACAATGAAATTCTTATCAAACTAATGTCAATGATGAATAATACTGATTGTCAGAATGGTAGTCCCACAAGACAAGTGCACCTAAAACAGCACAACAGATAGATCTAGATCTCAATCGTATCTAAGAGAGCACTGACTAGCAATAGCATAAATCTAGTTGTGTAAAAGCAACAAACCACTTAAACGATTGCATCGACAACCCACACTGAGATCGTATAGAAGTCTAATCACGAAAGAAAATCCAAAGTTAGGTCTAGAGATCTAGATCTCGGTCTACTGGCCTCAAACACTGTCAAAGGACCAGAACTTGCCCCCCACAGAATAATCAGGAGAAGCGCTCTTTAAAAGAAGTTTTTCAAAACACTCCAAACTGTAATTACTGATGCTATTTATAATATCCACCAATCTTCCACTCCTTTCCATCAGCTATGCAGGCTACAAGATGAGATTCAAAACACGTTCCCGGACGTGGAAAGGGATCTTTTTCAGTCGAGCCGTTAGGTTTGCATTTCTTTTACATGACAAAGGATAATATCACATGGTACTATGATTTCATTAGTCATTTTCGCTTGGGCCAACATAAATCCAATCTGGCAATATATGCACATACCATGCTCTTGTTACAGTTCCGTATGAGGTATTTGTTAGCAGAGAAAATACTGTAAATTTACTAATATTAGTTTATTTACTAATATTAGTTTACTGGAGATTTCAACAACCCCTGTCAGCCTCGACACCGACAACCGCGATGACGGAACCGCAGACCGCCGTGAACCCCAGATTTTTGCGGATCATCCGCGGAACTCTGACAGCCCTGATGAATTACTCCAAACCAAACAACACACCAGCGATATCAAACTGCTTTTATGAAAAAGTCAGAATATCAAGTCGATTGCAGCAAATCTGTTTAAGTGTTATCAAGACACCAAAATAAAGCTATATTAACAGAATTTTGCAGGTTTCCATCGGCATATGGGTGGCAAATAACTTTACTATCACATACAAGAAAAAGCTTTGTAAAGAAAAAAAACACACACACACAAAAAAAGTGTGCCTACTTTGTTCAGATATAGATTGTGCTCAGGAGCAACTCCTCTCCTGCATCAGTCTTTTCTTTACTCTTTTCTCAGACCATGACCATATCATTTGTTTTGTGCAATTGTTGACTTTCAATCTGCAACTCTCATACACGATCATTTGGCTGATGACTATTGTTAGGTTTGAGGTACAGTGGTCTCCGCCTAAGAATCCTCCGCCTAAGAACCCGGTCCGCCTAAGAACCCGCCGTTGGTGCGAAATGGAATTTTTTCATTATAATTTACCTGCCTAAGAGCCTGCTAAGAGCCCACCCCGACAAAGAAAATCTGCCTAAGAGCCCGGTGTCAGCCCAGGATAGTCATGCGCAGGTGATGAAATTTCACGCCTGACTGTCCACTTGCGGGGAAACGCACAGTGCCAGGCACACAGTACAAGTGTAATAATCAATAAATATGCATAGGGAACAGGGTGGAGGGTAGAGAAGTTCCCTGAGGCAAGAGCAGGTATGTAACACCTTTATTGTATGATTAGCATACACATGGACAAGACCGTAACCATTTCATTGTTTGCCAATAAACGAGGCAGCGCCTATGATTGGTTTTGTACCTATGTCGAGATGCCCTCAAAGCTCGCTGATTGGTCAGTTATTATGAAACAGACCTCGGATAATCTTGTTAATTTGAACAAAAGCTGTGTACACGATGAAACTTCACTCATTCATGAGCGATCACCCATAGGGAAAGATCATCATTCTTTTCTTAATTTCTTTCCACACAAACATATCCCGTCTCGTTCAACCGCCATGCCGTCACGAGGAAACTCTCTAGATGTGCAAAAAAAACTGGATATCCTTGATGAAATCGTCACTCAAGAAAAATCAGGAGCTGTAAATTTCATCATGATTGGCAAAAAATTTAATGTAGATCGGACAACTGTCGCATGAGTATCCAAAATCAGAGAAAGTTTAAGGGAGCAGGCCAATTCAGGAACTCTGGGGGAGACTTTAAAGCGAAAAAGGCCTTTCAAAGAACAAGATGTGGACGAAGCCCTTCACATATGGATGAAACAAAAACTACAGCAGGATGCTCGCCTTAATCTGAGCTGTCAAAAAACTAAAGCAAATCAGCTTTCTGAGGAGATGGGCCATGATTTTACGCCGACAGACAGCTGGCTCAACAGGTTTAAGGAAAGACACGGTCTGAAATTCAAGAGAGAACATGGAGAACTGCAGTTGACAGACATAGAGTCAGCTGAACAGTTCAAAAAGTATACTCGCCACGACTTCTGGAAACATATAGCCCGGATTGCATCTACAATGCAGACGAAACGGGACTGTACTTAAAGAAAAAAACTAATGAGAAACTATCAGGTGGGGAAAAGGCAAAAGAACGGGTTACTGTGCTCATCTGCACCAACATGACCGGCACAGACGAGGAAACTTGCTGTCATCGGCAAATCCACAAAACCTCGATGCTTCCCACGGGACCTCACAATTCTTCCTGTCCACTACAAAAGCTCTAAAAATGCATGGAACACAGGCGCGATTTTTCAAGAAATTTTGGATTCGTGGAACAGGAACCTCAGGTGCCAAGACAAGAAAATTCTCCTGCTCCTAGACCACTGCAGCGCACATCTTGCAGATCTAAAGTTTATCAACATTGAAATTGTTCATTACAGGACCAAAATCAACAGCAGAGTCATTACTGAGCTGGACGCAGATGAAACAGTGAAAGCCGCCGCAGCCATGAAGAAAATAAGTCTGCTAGATTCCATCTACTTAATGAGCGATGCCTGGGCTGCAGTCAAGGGGCAAAC
>JBCEWB010087168.1:0-12605 GCA_039654565.1 Peronia peronii
ATACATACATACATACATACATACATACATACATACATACATACATACATACATACATACATACATACATACACACGATATAAATTTACATATGACACACACACAGACAAACAGACACTGACAGAAAGAGGTAAATTGATTGGTAAATTGTGCAGTATAATGAAAGACGAAAATACCGGAAGAAAAAAAAATACCACTGTGGCTTATAAAATGAATTATGAGGACTAGTAATGATAGTGTCATAAAAATGAGTAAACAGAGTAACAGCTTTAAAGTTCAGGCAGTGCTGAGATTTACAATTTTGTATTATTATTCGGAAATGAAAATCTGTTTGACAGCAAAAAGAAACACAGAATCATGAAATTATTTTTAACTGTTTTGAGCTCCCGCCACCAAAGTTCTTATGTGTCCTGGCTGCATAATATCTAATGGCATCTGAAATCTCTCGAGATTGGCGGACATATTATGAACTAGCACTGTGCTCATGATCCTTTTAGCTTTCCCTCGTCCGTTCACATTTTACGACAGTCCTTGCTCTATAGGCTATCGGCTCTGCACTGGCCATCTCTCCCACTTTGATTCCGCCTTTGGCGGTTTGCGAGAAAAAGGTTTGCTTTGTGATATTTAATTATGTCCATCTGGCTGTAGGTGACTTGTGGATCCACTGCTTTCTCTCTTTTGCCTCTAACTATTCCTCGATGGCAGTCCTACGTATCATTATCTTCTAGCTTCATTTCTTTGACAATAATTTGCCTCTTTTGATCTTGACTATTCCTCGATGGTACCCCTCTATATCTTAAACATATCAGTATCTTCTCAGATTCAATTCTTTGACAATAATTAAGACGTCTCTATTATAACTAGTAGAAATCCCATGGCGTTCGTGGGAGATTTTTTAAATGTAGGTGAAACCTCAATGTTGGTATTTTGGCTGATTAAACTGAACGTTACTCTAAGAAAACATGTTTGTTGTTTTGGATGCTCTGTGAGTGGAAGTGAAGAGCAATAACAAAATGTGTCATTCTATCGAACGTACATTTCGGACCAAATACCCTCGGGAATTTACTATTCCATTATTATCACCTTTTTAGAATAATGTCAAACATGATAAGCCTTTTTCGGGTTCAACTGAGCAGAAACATTCAGCAGTTTTCGAATCCATAAGCCTTTTGTTGCAGATTAAAGTATGGCTTGAAATGTCAGCTGACTTGTATGATCTTCGTAGTAGACGTCGAAGAGATTCCAAGAGTATTTCATTTCTACTAATGCGATTGTCTTTAATAAATGTGCTGCGAGGGACCAGGGTTCACATCATTATAGATGCATTAAAAGTTCCGTCCAAAGCTTACACAACTAGATTGTTTTTTTGTTGTTGTCATTGTTACTGTTGTTGTTTTAATTATTTGTGTGTGTATGTGCTTTTCCTACATTCATAAACTGAGAACCTTAATGTAATAAACCGGGTAAAACATACAACATAAAAAACTGAAATCAAAGAATTGTGAGAGCATGATAAGATGGCCGTGAAAAAGAGAAGGAGGATGAGCACTTACTGTGACTTCCACAAGAACCCACACCACTGTCCCGTTCATCTCTGCCCTTTGTTGCTGAAACAGTAAAGAGTTAGTGTACTGGATCAAGAGCTAGTATATATTAAGCAATGTAATATAACAAATTCTAGCAAAATCTGTGAAGTACATTCTGTACAGATCAGGCAATGTAAGCACTACGAAATATGATTTGAAAAGTGTTATAGATTGACTCCAAGATCCCATCGTGATGTAAAAAAAAAAAATCTACGGCGTAGAATAGTCGAAAATGTCAGAGGGTAGACATTGTAACATTGTAATGCGCTAAGGAACAGTACAATACGTGCTGAACTATTTAAATTAATTAACAGGTGAGAGAAATGAACACAAAATGGTGCAACATCATTCTGCACGCAGACGAATATTGTAAACAGACAGATACCCAAACAGATACCCAACAAAGTACAATGATATAACTTTAACTTCATACCTTCGTAAAGGAGCGGACGTGGTAGAAAAGAAAATAAAGAAAGACAAGACAATATTTATTTGGTTAACAATGAAACATAGTTTTGTTTGTGTGAAGTCGTTCACATTTATATACGATTTTGAATAATATCTTTAACTTTCTAAAGTTTATTTTTTCACTTCTACTGAAAAGGAGGAAACAGAAAAAGGATGAGCTTAAAATTGAGTTCCTTCGTTGACATGTCTCCAATCAAAAGATTGAAATAAATGAAATTTGAGTGCCTTTTATATTTCAATAGCCTAGTTGGTTCATTTTTAATTTGCTGGACTGGCAAAACAAATATTTACGAATACGTCAGTCACAGGCTCACCCTTCAAAAGAGTGAACGCCTGGAGAGGACAGATGTCCAACATAATTAGTCTCCAAGAAAATAAGCCCAAAAATTCACCGATCATACGAACTGTCTTGTTCTATGTGTGTGAGGATGATTATATCCAGCCTCTAGCAGAAAAACTAGTCTACTGCATGAATGGAATTCACTTCTACCCTAATCAACTCGATGTGGACAACCCATTCCCAAAATCAAATATTCTTCTGCGTCACTTCTACGTAATTTAAATACGTTCTGGTTGGTTTGGACAGCTCTCAGAAAAAAAGAGTAAAAAGTCAGAGGCTGCTGACAAAGAAGTGAGTGTTGTGCAATATAAAAGATAAGAAAAAAATAGGTAATCTTTTTGTGTGTGTTTGGGGGGGGGGGGGTGCTGTTGGAAAAGAAAATGAGGAAATCTGAAGAAAATGGCTGTCATAAAAAGCATACTATAATGTTTTTAAAAAAAACGTGGGCTGAAGTATACCAAAGACGATAAAAATTTGGAACATACATATTTAAAGCAAAAAACGAAAATGCAGGCGGATATTCTATATAAATGAAGACAGACGGTGTGCGTTTGAAAATATATCCGCAGACTGCAGTATTTTAAAGAGCGATGATCAACACCAGTACAATACCATTGGGTACTGACTCCTTGTCAAACAATCTTTACTTACTCCTGTATCTGTCATGTGCTTCAGCATGTTCAACAACTCGAGCTGTGAGGCTTTTCACCAGGCTGGTCAGCTGTGCTGCATCCTCCTTGAACTGTGCTATATCATGGCTTTCTGCTATCGTCACCACGCATTTGCCTTTCTTAATGTTCTTTTCAAGCTTTTTAGATGCCTCCTTTAGAAGCTCGGCACATTCTTCATATGTTTCTTTCACTACTCCGACGGCATCACATCCTATTGACAATCTCCTCTCGGTCTCCATTGTTTCTGGTATCTCTTCAGGTCCTAGAGCTGAAATGACAGTCGATAGTTTCCCTTTTTGTTTTAAGCTCTGACAAGTCAGCAAAACAGCACTGTCAATTAATTTTTGTTGATGGGTTTCACAGAATCATGACACATTAATAGCAGTAGATTTTTAAAGACAAGCAAGTAAACTAGATATTTAACTAGATATAATGTAAGAAAAATGAGACAGTTTTGTTATAAAGTGGCATGGGATTGGTAACGTCAGAAACAGAGCCAATCATAGATTTCTAAGAGATAAAGAGATAAGAGTCACCCTCATTACTTTCTTTTTACCCATCAATCCTTTATCAACCGTTCCTCACTCCCTTGTGTCTCATTAAATAGCTAAAACGTTTTGTTGTTGCTGTTGCTGTTGATGTTTTCGGATTGTCGCTGCTGAACACTACGAAAAATTATAAATCATTCCCACTACATGAGGTAAATAAATATCCAAACAAACAGTTGTGAAAACTGGAGCAAGTGCTTTAGTGCATCAAAAAAAGGGGGGGGGGGAGATGGGGGGGGGGGGGGTGCTTGACTGTGCCTTATAACCCTCTATGTCAATGAAAGTTTAAAAATTGAACAACAAGAAAACCATGATAATATAAAAAAATCTGAAGCTATGCAATGTAAAGAGTTTAAAGGCATAGACACTCTTTAAACAAATTAATGCTCAAAACTTTATATGTATTCAATGTATCTACCGTGGCAGTTCTAGAGGACGATTATATTGAGAAGTTACTAATGGGTAAATGTGTGGAACATCCAGAGCCCAACGTAATCACTTGGCACGAAAACATTGTGAAAGAATAGCAACCACATCATTCAAATCGTAACTTAAAACGTCTTATATTTGTTGCCGAAAATCAACACACAGCTATTTTAATAGGGAAACATCCTTCAAATTCTGTGCATAGTGATCTGCTACTAATATAATGTTTTCATTAAGACAGCTTAGATCTGTATGAGAAGCACAAGACGTCACTCTACATGGATTCGAATCTCACCAAAAAACTGACTTCATGACAGGAGCTGAACTCCTCGAACGTTTGGCAGAGATAACACATATATTTCACTTATATACCGTTAGGTATTTTGGTCCTCAACAGAAGTGATCTATCTAGGAATATACAGTCAAGAAAGAATCAAAGAAAAAGTTCCTGTTTGATGAAATTCTTTCATATACATGCTGTTTATGACCATGGCCAAAATTAACATGCAGAGGCACTGAATTTCCTTTTCCCTTATGCGGTTTAAGGCATGGTTATCATAAAGATAGTAGTAAACAAACACATGAAAAATACACCGATGTTCCACTTACCATCAACAACTTCAACAAGAAGTCTCTCAAGATTGGCGATGATTTTATTGATCTCTAATCCATCATTACATTAGGGACATCACGAGAGATATAGACACTCGATGAGATTATCATAGACTTAGAAATAACTACTGAGCACAAGCCAACATGATCACCAGTCTACCTCTAGACGAAGAGAACACCTTACACACCGACAATCTGAGATTGACCGAGTATCTAATGCATTACTCTTCCTGGTGATGTATGACGTCAGTAGTACGGAAATTCCCATAGTAAGTATGCCTATTTCATACGGTCTTTTCTTATTTTCTTCGTCGCTTTCATTTTTTTTTTTTTTGTCATCTACGTCTTCTCCTCGTTGACTTCTTTGTTTTCTTTGTCTTATTCGTCTCCTTCATCTTCTTTGTCTTTGTCTTCTCCATTTTTTTTTTGGTCTTCTTCCTCGTCTTCGTCGTCTTTGTCTCTACCTTCTTCATCTTCTCTGTCCTCTTCATCGTCTTTGTCTTCTTCAACCTCTTTATCTTTGTTCATCCTCTTTGCCTTCGTTATCTTTTTCTTCTTCTTCGTCTACTTTGTCTTCGTTTTCTTCTTCTTTTCTTCTTCTTCTTTCGCTTCTTTTTCTTTTTCTCTTCCCTCTCTCTCCTTCCTGTTTTGTTCTATTTTTGTGCTTTACCAGTTGCTGCTCCATCTTTTCGATTCGTTCTTCCCCTGGATTTAAAAAAAAAAAAAAATTCTCTTTCCTCTCATTTCTTCTCCTCTATTATCTTAGACCATTACGATGAGATTGTTCGGAAAGCAATTTATGTCTATGTTCAGTTATGGAACTTGCCGTTCATGTGATGATTCATATTGTAAATTTTGACTGGTCGAGAGAAGCTTGGACGCTAAATAAATATGATCAAGAAGCAAAAGTACAAACTTCATTTTTAATTCACTAAAGTAGTTAAAATTAATCTATAAGAGTATTCATCTAGAGATCGTTCCATTTATGCGCCCTGTAAGTATTACTTCCCAATATTAATATTATAATGTCATGATCATAATTAAAAATATACAACTATGTCCTTCTTAATAGTTTTGGAAACTGCGTTGTTCTCGTTAGACTGATGGAGAGTCCAATGCCACTCAGGAAATAGAGACAAGAGCCCAATGCCAATCAGAAAGTGAAGACTGGATATTCAATCTTGTTCAGAGGGATAGCAACTGGATGTTTCACATTGGTTAGTCATAACCGAACCACCACCTATGTTACGCTTTCCAGCCATCTAGGAGGATGTCAACGCACAGGAGTAGGATGACGAGCAAGATACATCCTATAACTGTTGTAGAGGGCAATAAGTTCGTCACGCTTTTTAGCTGAAATGTCTGCAAAAAATATACTCTGGAATAGAAAATAATAATAATAGTAATAATAATTCTTCACTCCCTCTTCTTTTTTCCGTCTAATTCGTCGTCACAGAACCGTAGCCATTATCAAAACAATGCTTGGCCTGCCCCATCCTTTAGGTCGGTCTTTCTGTCTGTCCCGTCTCTCTCTCTCTCTCTCTCTCTCTCTCTCTCTCTCTCTCTCTCTCTCTCTCGCGGGCGTTCAGAATCGCATATCTGCATCGTCTCCAGACCAAAAGTGGGGTACTTGTATCGCTCTCTAAGTTTGTGACAGTTTATGGAGCATGAACCAGTTGTTTTGTTTTGGTCTGGTTTCGTTTCGTTTTTCTTCGTGTTTTGTTGGTTTGTTTTTTGGTGTACTTTTGTTTTTGTTTTTGATTTTTTTTTTTTTTGTTTACTAATGTAGAATAACATATTGTCACTGTATTACTATAAACTGAATGATTACAAATAAAAATATTATTTTATTATTATCATTCATCCTTGTAAAAAGTTATCTCGTGTCAATGGGTCTATTCACCACTTGACAGCAATTTTAAGCTTTCCTTTGTGACGTTGCATTTTTCATAATCCAGAGGCCTTTTTTCCTTTCAGTCTCTGTTGTAAACTTGTATGCTCCATACATAATGATAATAAAATATTTTTCACAACTTAGAAATGAAGCCTAGTCATGATTTCTAGCCCGGTGTTCCTGGCTGTCGGTATTGCTTATAATGTGTGTACCTGCATGTGTCTGTCAATGTGCTTGACGTTGCCATGAGTGACTGGGCAAAGTCCTTTTGATACCTGCTTCACTGTAAATAAGTCATGTTTCTTCCCGGTTTAAAATAGAATCTTTATCATGACGGGAACATTGTTTATTTTGAACAGGATTGTCTCATTGCGAGAAGATAGGACATACATTCTATTACTTGGTCTGTTTAAATGAGTTAAGAAGTACAATTAAATTCTTGTTCACCAGTATCATGAAGGCGGTGTCAATATAGTCCATGCATTTTTATTCAACCTAACCATAATAATAAAATATGGGCACCAGCTATTTTCCTATGATTACGACACACATTGCCGTCGTTCTGTGGACATGCATGGTTGTCCCTGTTGTTGTTAATTATGATGTTGTTGCTATCGAAATAGTATCATCAATTTGATACTTTTTCGCTGGTAGGGATGTAAAATATCCCATACTTGTATCTCGATTATAAAATTGCAAGAAAACCCACAATAGGCTTATAGACTCGAAGACTGCTGAATGGATCCATCTGAAATTTGGCACACAACATTGTTGCATATGGATCTGTTTCTATGTACATAAACCCGAAAAAAAGCTTATTATCTTTGACGGCATTCTACAAATACAATAATAATTGAATAATAAACTCACCAGGGTACTTGATCCGAATTGTACGTTCTATAATATGACGCGTTCAAAACACGTTTCTTTGAATAACATTCAGTTTGATCCAGAATATCAACATCAAGGTGCATACGCTTTACCATACCCTTTAAATCGCTGGGCTATTTTTGAAAAATCTCCCTCCCACGGAGGCCGTGGGTTCTCTGTTAGTCTATATTATAAAATTGCAAGAAAACCCACAATAGGTTTATGGACTCGAAAAGTGGTGAATGGATCCATCTGAAATTTGGCACACAACATTGTTGCACATGGATCTGTGTTTCCATGTACATAAAGCCGAAAAAAGCGTATTATCTTTGATGTTATTCTAAAAATGCGATAATAATAGATTTGTTCCGACCAACGAATAGCTGGAAATCCCAGTCTAATTTTAGTAAGGGGGTACAAACATCCAAACTGTTCACTACTACTGACATAGAAAAATACATTTAAAAAAATGCACGGGACCGATGACAATTGGTCACAGATCTCGTGATGGAGCGGTAACACACATAAGTGAGTGTTCCATTTTTAGCCGGGGGTACAAACACTTCGCTGGAGATTTCCAGGTTTATACTTAGTCGAATATGAACTATTGAGCTATATTTTTTTTTAAATCTCCTATCGCGACCGTGGGTTCTCTTCTAGTCTATACTACAAATCTGCAAGAAAACCCACAATAGGCTTATGGACTCGAAGACTGCTGGATGGATCCATCTGAAATTTGGCACAACAATGTTGCATAAGGATCTGTGTTTCTATGTACATAAACCCTAAAAAAAAGCTGATCATTTTTGACGTTATTCTAAAAATGCGATAACACTTGAATAATAAACTCGAGAGAGTGCTTGATCCGAATAGTGCGTTCGATAGTATAACGCATTCAAAACATGTTTTCTTTGAGTAACATTCAGTTTAATCAACGGTGTATTCACAGTCAACCTAGCACAGAACAGCTAGAACGTTTTTATCTTTTGATGGCTACCAAGTCTTATCGGTGTTGGATGAATGGATGTATTTCGCCATATGCATTTTTAAACAGGTATCTCACTGTTATCTTGTTTGGCACAGTAATGCAGGATAATACCGACGCACCGTTAATCAACTAAACGTACGCAATTTTATGCTACTTCACCACTGTCGCGGTCATGTGAGAACGGATTTACCCGTATCCTAAAACAGTATCTGTAGTCCCAGTGGTGAATGTTGGGAAGGAAAACAGTGTTTCCACAATGATATACATATAGAGCTATCCAGGAAGGAAATTATATTAATGTGCCGCTCAAATTCAGTAGTCACAGGATACCTTAGTTTTCAATGGCTCTGATATGATTTCAAAATTGGGATGATTTTCTGTATGTTTGTTGCAGTCATGTAAGTTGTTGCTTTCTTTTTTTATTCTAAACAACCATGATTTAAAATGGCAAGATAGTCGAATAAATCTATAGATGCTGTTAAGGATCATTATACAATATTTATTATGAGATTATAGAAAGATCTGATATTTATATGGAACCCTGTAAGAGACCATAAATAATCTGACATACTGGTGGCATTTAGAATGAATTATCACGAATGTATTTGAGTGCTCTGTGATATTTATTTACTAATTATTATTATTCTGATAAGCCAAAGGCTACAATAGAAAGTTGGGTTTTTTTTCTGTGAATGTTAACCAATTCTGTCCATTGTATTTCCCAGGTATTCATTCAGATGGAGAGCACATTTTTGTCATGGGATAATTGTAATTATTTTATTCAGTAGCAGACGTGCACATTTAAGCATAGAGGGAAAATTGTTACAGAGGGAATTGAAAAAGAATCTTGCACAATTTAAATCAGTACAACACGAAGATTAAACACACAGTGTATTCTATTCGTTTTCCATAAGGCATTGCAGGAGTCTATATTTACTTTCTGTTACAAAATAATAATTTTTGTCTCTTTTGTAACAATTTTTTCCCTCCAGTTTGATCAAGAATAATCCTTATTAGTTCACTGAATCTAATTTGTAGTCATTTGCTAGGAGCTAGTCGTTGTGTCGGGTCAGATCTTTTAACGCTACATGGCCTACAATTCCCCTTCTCCCTTCCTTTCAACCCCCTCCCCTCTCAACCCCCTCCCCTCTCCCCACCCCTCCAATCCCAAGCACTTTCCTTTAGGCCATGATTATACCCTATCTACCCCATCGTAATTATAGGTCTTACGCGATATCTATATTTAAATGGAGCAGGAAGTCAAATGGATTCGTTCTTTACATGGGCGTTTCTGTAAGATCTATTAATGATTCACTCCTACGAACTGCTTACAGCTTCATTTTAAGTCCTGCGATAAAGAATAAACTATTGTTTCAAATCCAATTGATCCAGTCCCAGTACTTACAAATAATTTTTTTAAAGCGTCCTACGTATTCTTATCCACGAGGTTAATAATTACTGTGCGTGGTTTGAAAGGTCATAGAAAAAAAAAAGAAAAGAAAAAAAACCCACACAGAAAGAAACGAAAAACCCGTTAAGTTTCAGTCCAACAAAAATTACCTCGACACGTGTTGCAATTTATTGCGCACTGATCCTCCCTAATAAAGCTCCAAAACACTTGTATATCAGTGCTCACTGTAGCAATCATCATGTAAACGTTTTCATACTGATTTAAGGACCTCAAGACATAGACATCTAAAAACCTCTAGTTACTACTCAACTACAGATTTTGAAAAAGGCGGATTCCACAGAGCAGATTTGGCTATTTACTGTTTCAGGGCTAAAAAAGGTCAAAATTCAAAATTGCTCAAATTTGTCATGTAGAGTATCATTTTAAGGAGCATCTAAAGCCCTTCAAGAAAATACAGTTTTTAAGCTACAGATCCTCCGTTACCTGATAAGAGGTAAAGAGTTGCCGCTCCCTGTCATTCATAGCAAAGCCATAAACTGTCGAGGAGAGGAGATTTTCAGCCTAAAAACACATAATTAAAACATTTATATCTAGAACTAATTTCAATCACAGATAGTAAGAAAAAACAACACAAAATAGGAATATTGTAGAACAGTTATTTCTCAAATTTGAAAGGAAAAAAAAAATCATTTTTTGTACTGGTTTTTTTGTTTGTGTCTGTGTGTGTATGGGTCAATATTTATGACAAGCATTTTTGAAGCAGAACATGGCCTCTGGCATTCATCTGGGAGGGGGGGGGGAGTTGAATACTCCTCCAGTGATAATTTTCTGGTGTGTCATGAAGAATCTGCCAGACTTTGTGCCCCTAATAATTATGTTCCAATTGGTTGATTGGTATAACAAGTAATAATAATAATTTTAAAAAAAAAAAAAAACGCCTGTCGCAGTTTATCAGGTGCCAGCACAACCTGAAATATTAGTTGTTACAAATACAATCACTTCACTACAAAACTATCATATATCACTAAATGTGTTGCTTGAAAATGACATATTATTTGTCTACAACAACATATCCTGCTTGAGAGATCTTTAAATATTGAGATCGATTTATAAGAGTTTTTAAGATTGAACATAATATCAGTTCCAGCTGCTTTGTCTTGAAGAGACTGTTGACTTTTATAGCCTCAGTGATGTGAATGATTGAAACATAATACGTACACAGCGGCCTTTACTTATCTTTGCACACCAGAAGCCTTCTTCAGCCTCTCTCTTTTCTTCTTGGTGGTCTTCATCCCTCTGAGCTGGTTCCATTCACCAATGGTAGGGTACTACATATATGACGTTTTTGTTGTTGTTGTTGTTGTTGTTTTTTAAGCCAAAAGTAAGGATTAACTCAGGCAACAAGACATATACATACACACACACACACACTCTCTCTCTCTCACACACACACACATACATATATAATCCCCCGCAGGGACCCGGGGTTTATAAGTAAGTTCTCTGCTCCCACCTGCAGGCGGTGTAAGCCCGCCTTCGGTGGGGTGTCTCCCATGGAGTGCAATCCTCGACATTCCAGGAGAGACATCTCTTCTCTCACTCTCTCCTTGCTCCTGTCTTCTGTCCTGGTCTCTTCCCTCTCTTCTTCTTGACGTGTAAACGTATCTTACATGTTTGATACAATATAGCCGTAATCGTGCTGATATGTCGTTAAACCCAACACAGTACAACAACACATATGTAGACCTATACGCATATATGACGTAGGCTTTTTTTTTTTTAACGAAAATGAAGGATTAACTCAGACAACAAGATAACACACCCAGAGGTTTATTTTTCCTAAATATTTGTCTCTAGCTCTAATATTAGAATCCAAGCCCTTGTATACCTACAATAACCAGTTTTACTCCTGAGGTTATTCAAAAACGGAAAATTCTTCTGTTTTCATCAGCAACAAGCAGATAGATAATCCCCATTAAGGCACGTCGGGCTTATAGTGCCTTGAACTTGGAGGTGGCACACATCGAGCAGTGTGGTCCCGCTAAGTAACTGCTATACACAGGCGGCCCGTGCCATGATTAACACACATCGGACCTTTACCTGGGTAAAATCAATCGTGTTGACTTCAAATCGTATCGGTGACGCAAATTTACCCCCAGACCAACATTTTTTCAAAATTCCTGACACTTATTCGAACATGAGACTTAGTTTTGTCGGCTGAAAACAATGCAGCGGGCAGCAATCGACACACTTTCTTTTTAAAATATTTTTTTTTTATTTGAGTATGTGGTTTTGTTCCTAATATTGACATTCAGAAGGCCATAGGTCGTTATATTATTTTTCATGGTATCTGGTGCAGTGTGAACATGGAGAGTTTTTCCTGGTTACACGTATTTAAAAATAGACCTTTAAAGAAAAGGCCGTTTTATGTCAATAAACATCAAAGAATTCCCCATGATCCAGAAAATTCATTTCTAAGATCCCTACCTCACAAAACACACACCGTGACTCTCTATTAGGTTTTTTTTTAACTGTCTTTTCTTTCATCAGTCAGAAAGAGTAAACGGAGTAATCGGGAAATTCCCGATTTCTAACATCGAGCTCATTAAAAAAAAAAACACAAATGAAAAAGGGAAAGGGGGGGGGGGGGGGGCGAAAACAAGAAAGACATTTTTTTCCCAGTTTTTTTCTGGACACAATTAAAAGGAAAAAGTAAGATAACAACATCCAAACAGAAACTGTGAGAAATTGTTGGCTTTGAATGTTGGTTTTTGCCATGGGCTACTGTTCT